>OZ024888.1:66915100-67110100 GCA_964017195.1 Siderastrea radians | reverse complement strand
TCTCTTCTTGTTACTGTTGAGACAGTAAGCTTTCGCAATATTGTATCTTTATATAGTCATGCAAATAAATCTATTGCTGTTGTTGTTGTTGTTGAAGGCTATTATGTAAAAATGCTATTTTTTGTACTTCAATATTCTGGTTCATCCAGGTCATGTGATTAACACAGAGACATTCCACGGTCATGTCGGAACCAGCTGACTTTGCAATAACAACAGCAATGTCTATACTCACCATTGCAAGCATCGTTGGAAACTCTCTAGTTTGTGCCGTCATAAAGAAAAATAGGGCTTTACTTCGGTGTAAGAACCTGTGAAACTCACGGATGACGTAAAACAAAGGAAACAAAAACATTTTAAACAATACCGTACAGCAAAACAAAAGCTACCAAACAAAGAAAATCTTGTCAGGTTCTTACACCGAGGTAAACCCAAAAATAGAGATATGAGGTATATACATAGGGACCAACGCTAATTCTAGACAAGCTTGGTTTTTCACACGGGATAATTAACCGGCCGTCGCCATACGGCGACCGCCGGTTTATAAAATGGACACGTTTGTTTTTTTCTTTTTCCTTTTTTTTTTGCGTCAGTTGGCTTAACATACGAACAAAGTATTGTAAAGCTTGTGGAACGGGTACTCAAGAGCGGTACTGCGCAAATAATCTGCTGAATGTAACCTTCGTGTGTTTTGTCTTTTAATTTACAGTATTTAAGATATGAACGGCGAAGGGTTGTTAAGTATGGGGTTGCAGTATTTGTCTTGTATAACGCACGCGCAACTGAGTAAGGCAGTTAATAGGATTGAATGCAAAATTGGCTGTGTTGTCTGATCTAGTTAGGGGTTATGGTGAAAATTTTTTTAGCGCAGGAGTTTTTTTATGGCGATTGACATTTTGAGGGATGTAAAAATGTGGAAGTTGAAGGATTTGTGAATGTGAGGAGCATATCACGCTTCTGTGAATGTGATTTGCTTTGAAAGTTGCGTTTTGTATAGCAGCGGTGTAATAGTATGTAATAGTATGCACTAGTATGATGATACAATTAGTGGATTGCACCATCGATACATCATAGTTCTAAAGAAGGGAGAGAGATGAGTGTTTATTTGACGCGAGAAGTTGATTTTAATTGCATAAAGACGAAGGAATCGATCATTAATAAGGAGATCAATTAATAAGGCAGCTGTTACGAGTCTTTAAAGAAAATAACTGAATATTATCAAGCGATGCGTGTGGTTTGCGTGTGGTGTTGGTTCGGTCTGAGGTTATTTTGTATTAAAGTGCATAGTCTGGTAAGTCAACTTGTTTACTTCGCATGGGGATTCCCGGGTGAGCAAACCGGATTTAAACATCACGTCATGAGATATGCCTTGACGTGCCCCAGACTCTGACGATCTACTCCAGCTCGTGTTTATCAAGCGTTACATTTATATTTTGATTCTACTGTTATGTTTACTGTTTGTATTCACGGTCTAGGCACAACAGTAAATATATCGTCATCCCTTTGTAATCATCCTCAGTTGTGGGCAAATTTATACCGACATTCAACGTTTGAGTGAATTTGCGTTTTTCAGCAGAAATAAAAGCGATAAGAAAGATAAGCTGAGTCATCAGAGTTTAAACATTACGTCATCAAGTAACGCTATAGTCAAAATATTGTGTCACACAATCACACTTTTCGTCACGCCGGCTCGTATAAATACAGGATCGCGCTAACATTTGTGAAACCTAGGGGTGGGGAGGGTCAGAATGGCCGGTTAAAATGCCTATTGGGCTTTCTTGTTTTAAGTTTAAGTAGAAATTCAATGACCTGAAGGGCCCGTTTATATGGCTGTCGATAATGTTTTCATTCCTAGCTATATATAGATCACTTTCTTCCCGAAAAAACAAATTGGTTTACGTTTCATTTAAATACCTGGTTTCATCCACGGGATGACTAAAAAATTGGTTCGTGGACGAGATAATTGCTCACAAACGTGTTGTATTTCTTCTGGATTAAAATTGCATCGTATTTAAGTGAATTGTTCATAAGGGATGATATTCCATCCTTGTGCTAAGGACAGAGATGAACTCATCCCGAGACAAAACCATGTACTAAAACAGCAACATCGATGAGACATCGAGATGAAAGTATCCCATGATGAACCCCTCGCAGGAAAAACACTCGTGTAAAAGGGCCCTTATAATTAAATTCCCGACCTTCAGCTCCTGAAGGCTTGTGCCTTACTGATAAATCTAACAATGGAGGTTACCTCACATATAAAACAACGAACAGATTATGTACACCATAGTAGTCGTTATGATTATGAAGAATGTTTTCTTTATCCGCAGTTTAGATATATGATTATTTTATATATTCACACTGCATTAAACTCGGCATCAGAACGGACCCACTTAGACCAGATCAGACTTTCTACCTTAGAGATGTATCCGTAATGAGGAATTTTACTGTATTTTGCTCATGTTTTTTAAACTGAGGTTGATCACTTACTCCCACAGGATTCCCATTCCGATTTTCTCTATACCGAAGACCATTTTGAGACACACCTTCACCCACCCAGAAGGGATGAATGGAAAGGTTTTATGCGCATTGCTCACAGACGGAAACATCGCGTGGCTCGGAGCAGTTTCATCCCTCTTCACTCTGGTTGCCACCGCCATGGAACGCTATTATGCTGCGATATATCCTCTTGGAAACAAAGGAAAACTTAGTCTGCGAAAATTGAAGGTGTGCCATTGGGCTAATTCGATGAATGATAATTTACTCTTTCAGTAATCTAATTTATCGTCAATGAATCTGTGAATCAGTAACCTGGTCTGCTTATGCCAATCCCAAAGTTGTCCATTGGCGGTGAGCAATAACTTTCATAAAGTATATAGAGCTCGATAGAGAATATTTATTGTTTATTTTTGCATAGTTTTCTTAACGAAATCCACTTTTTCAATCCTATCAAAATGCTAAAACGCTCTTTTTGTCGATTTTGATTTGATTAGAAAAGCTGGTAGCGGAGAGAAAAAAGAAGACACCTTCAAAAGTAAGGACGTTCGCGCACAAAATCTTTCCACGTTCAGATTTTTTCCAAACTTTTGCTGTAGTCAGATAATGACCAACTCATATCAGAAAAGCAAAAAGATTGGGGTTCACGGTGCTCGTTTCGGAGATAAAGCCTATTGGAAATGTTGCGTTTTTAGAAGGTTTGGTTATGTAAGGCGAAATCGGCTTTCTTGCTGCAAGGAATAAAATAAGTTATGTGGAGGCCTCTAGATAATGCTAATTTATTTATTTCATGGGAAATAGGCCTATTTAGTACATTTTTGCAAGTAATATCGTTTCTTCGGGTAAAATAAGCCTCACAGAAGAATAATTCTAAGTCATATATACCATACCTGTATTAGTAGAAAAATTCGTTCGCATTTGATCATGAGTAGAAATAACAATAAAATTAAGACTTCTCACGTGCAGAATTTGGATATATTTCTCACTCCGTGCGCGCGCTTGATGCATGACGTGGCATGACATTGCGACGTGAATTACGTGCACAGTAAGGATGCGCACAATTAATTAGCACGAACGTCCTTAAGATGACGGTTGGAAAGCGGTTTGGGAAACCTGTCAGACTTCCACGAGTCTAATGCACATGATCAAGTATTAAACTAATGAAATTGAGTTTCATTTTGAATATTTCATTCTTCGTTGTAAAAGCAGATTATTGAAAAGGATAAAAATAGCAATTTAATTTGCAATGACCATGTCAAAAGTATATCATAATTCCGGATTGAAAAAAGAAAGGAAAGCAAAGGAAATGAATCTTTATGTACGGTGTTGTCTTTCTGATATATTTTCAGCCTTAATTAGAATGCCTCACTAAAAACGTTAAATAATGATTACTAGAAACGTTAACAAGAATAAAAACAAAAAAACAATGTATACAAAAATTTCAAAAAGATCCAATGATTAGAAACGTTAAAAAATTGACATTTATGAATAGGCTTATACACCTCTGCAACAAGTAATTTTGGCCATCCATATTAGTCAGTACCCGAACCATTTCAACACGCTTTGAAACTGGTCAAACACTGACTCCCTAACACTTACTAGCCACCCTTTCCCACAAAGAGGGACTGTTGTATGTCATAACTTGCATTGAGCATCTCTGTTTATGTCCTACTCAACTTAACGAGGTTTACACATTTTGTTTTTCTAGATGATCATCCCTGCTTTTTGGATCTCCTCGTTAATTCTCAATATCCCGTGCTTTCTGAACGAGAAAATTGATAGGAAAATCTCGCCCAACTTCTGCGTTCAAGCGTGGCCCGAGGAGTGGATGCCCAAAGCTTATTGCATCATGTGGTTTGTTGTATTTGCTATTTCCTTCACGGTTATGGTTGGGTTGTACTTCAGAGTCGTGTACACTTTGTGGTCTAACCGTAGTGCCAGTAGTGAGCTCACATATCAACACCGGGTATGGTTTTACCGTTAAACCATGAGTCATGTAAATTCTACCTATATACGGACACTCATGCCCTGTTCTTTCATAAACGTTTGGGACGTGTTATAAGGAGCTAAGTTTGACTGCATTATTTTTCCTAACTGTGGGCTCATCTGGCATCCTTGTTATTATTTAAGGCTGTTCTCACAGATTAATGAGAGAATTCCTGTTAAAGTCACCTCTTTTGACGACAACAACTAAAATAGTCTACATATATTGTAGACGCTTAAAAATCGCTTTAAGCTGGGAGTAGTTCGAGAATTTATAAACCTTCGTAGCTAATTATAAAGAACATGTCTCTACCAAATCACATATATAAGAACGCTTAATATACAAAAGTTACTATTTACTTTCCAACCTTTTCGTTCACTTGTCTACTGGGTCACTTACATTTTCACTTTTATAATCAGGAAACAGAGAGAGGATTCTTTCCTTTAAGTGATATGTCCAAATATATAAAGTATGTGTGACATGATGATGCCAGTCTAAAAGAATCCATTTTTACTCAGGGTGTGCTGAAAGTACGGAAGAGAGTGACCTTAATGGTGGTGACCGTCAGTTTCATCTCTGGGATCTGTTGGGCCACAGATTCAACACTCCACATCGTAAGGAACTCAATGGTTCCTACAAACATAGTCCTGCTTCATTTCCCATTGTTCACACACTGCTCATGTTTAATGCGGCTGTCAACCCGTTTGCATATGCTCTGATAAACCAACGATTTAGGCAGAAGATTAAGGGAATGATGTACTGCAGGTCAAGAGTTCAGGATTCACCACAAAACATTGAGATGACTCCGACTCGTAACCATGGCGTAAAAAAAAAACTTTAAGCCGTCCGAGGGTTAAAAGACGACGAATCAAAACACGAAGCGTTAAAATAAGGACAATGGGTTTGAGATAAAGTTGGTGAGGGTAGGTAGATTTTAAATGGCTGTCCCACAGCATGAAGTTATAAGTCAAAGGAAGTTCCCTTCTTGATGGTCTTGATGGTGCTAAAAGCTTTGCCTGGCTTGTCAGAATTTTGGACGGAATTTCTCATTCAATACTCTTGGAAGTATTTGTTTGGAATTACCAAACGATTCAAATTTTGTAACTAACGAATTTTCTAAGCCTGGGCAGATAACGCAGAAATCCTCAGTTTTGGTCATGTCACGTGCGTGCGCAGAAATCACGGTAAAATGGTGCAATTTCAGCACACGTAATTAAAGTGCATCAATGCAAAAGGGAATTATAGTCTTGATCAAGATAGATACCTGCCCTGTTTTTTAGTCCAGCGGATAGGTTTCGAAGTAGTGGGTAATCAAGCACTTTACGATAAAAGCATAAAACATAGCACAGTAATAGTCATCACTGGAAACATAAGAAAAAGTGAGAAGCAATTGATCTACATATGCTGTGCAAAAGCCAGAAGCGGATAGTGGGGGTCTTGAGTACATTTTGGAAATTATTTTTCCTGTTATTTATTCATTACACCAATCAAAACAGTAAGTGCCCAAATCACCCGTTCACCCATCACCCGTTCATCCGTCTAAGCACTCATAAAATTGCAAACAAACGCATGCATGGGAAAGACTTAAAAAAAGGATGCCGTGTAACCTTTGCATCAGAAGCACTTAGATGTTTTTTGTGTGTTAACGGCTGGACCTTTCCAGATGACAAAATAACAGCAGACCGACACAGGATATAATCGAGACTGTCTCTAATCCTTTAACTGTTCTTCCAGATGCACGATATTAGTATGCCAAGTTTCATGATTCATCGTACACTACAAGACACTTTTACCTGATATTTGGATCAGATCACGGTCCTAAGGACTTCCGAGAGTATCTTAGGAGAAAGTATGCCATCACTGACCTAAAACCTAGTAAAGGTAATAATGTTCTTCTTCTCCTTCAAACTTCTTATCTTCCAGCGAAGCATAAGCTAATAAACTAAGGTAATAATGTTAGTTAAGTTGGATCATTATCAGTAGCTGGGCATGAACCCTTATATAAAAACAGTACAAAAATATAACTTATAGCACCCTATATAATTCGTAGCATGAAAATGACCCTACATAACTCGCACTTGTTATATAGACCTGTTTTGGAACGCCGTTTAGAAGACTGCTTATAAACGCCGTTCGTAAGAGTTAACGCCGTTTTTAAGACTGTTTGAAAACACCATTCGGATGCCTGGTTATATACGCTGTGAATAAGAGGGTATATTTGCCGTTTCAGGGTCCTTACGAACGCCCTTTCAGTTAAGAGTCCTACAAACGCCGATAGTAAGAGTCCTTATAAACGCCAATCGTAAGTCTTTACACCAGCCGATCGAAGGAGCCCTTACACAAGCCGATCGTAAGAGTCCTTATAAACGCCCTTCGTAAGAGTCCTTACACAAGCAGTTCGTAAGAGTCCTTACACAAGCCAATCGTAAGAGTCCTTATAAACGCCGTTCGTAAGAGTCCTTACACAAGCCGTTCGTAAGAGTCCTTATAAACGCCGATCGTAAGAGTCCTTATAAACGACGTTCGTAAGATTCCTTACAAAAGCCGTTCGTAAGAGTCCTTATAAATTCAATTTCTTGTTTTTGACGTTCGCAAAAACATAATCTTAAAACAGAGAAGAATTTGGCATTTATTTTGTTTTTTTCTTTATAGAAAAGAGTGGAAAGGTTACTAGCTTGTTCTTCTTAAAGAACACGAAAGGGAACTTAAAACAGTTTTCGGTAGAGCGACATTGACTGAATCGTAAATAATTAATTGCAGGTTTTTTTGTAAAAATATAGAAACGTTTTTGTGCCGTTTGCTTGACCAAAAAAGGAATATCCTCTGAGCGAGACATCACTCGAATTGTCGTTCTGACTTCCTCCTAGAAAAGGCCCCAGATTAAGGCCTTTAAAAGGGCCAAGTTAAGCTTTTGCTAAACTGGATCCTTTTTATTTAGCTGACTTACCAAGCGTCAGCCTTTTCTTAGACTTCCACCACGTTTTAAAATAATTGACCGAAAAAGTGAGTCTTATGCTACCAGAAGATGAACAATTCAACTAATTTTTGGATTCCATTCCATTTTTCATGATTTTTCATTTTATCTTTAATAAATCTCACGGAAGGTACATTGCAAATGATTTCACCAGTGATTTTGGCTGTTAAACATTTCGGCAGCGAAAGCATTCGCTTACGCCCAATTATTGTCATCATTATCAAGCTGCAAGCAGCTTTCCTCACTAATATTTAAGCCACCTAAATGTTGAAACTAAGCAAGAATAACCACAAATATGAGATTAGTCACGACGCCCAACAAGTAAAATTTCCAGTAAGATTTGACAACTAAACAAATTGCAATAACTTCGAAGCAATATTTTTGGTAAACGGTTAGCGAGGAACCTTTGCTTCGGGAAGAAAAACACATTTTTTACTTCAGAATTAATTATGCTGCCACAGGGTTTATACAGCCTTCACCGTACATATCGGCTAGAACTTGACCACAATGATAAAACAAAAAAAAACATTCGAATCTTTGCCATCCTTTTTTCGTTCGTAATTGTATTGTTTTGCATAACTTACCTTATTGAGAATAGCTTTACAGTGGCTCCAGATCAAAAGAGGGAACAAAGCATCTGCATCAAGTAACAGGACAACAAAGTGTTCTTCTGCGTTGTTGAATAACGATGAGTTGTGAAAAATAATCTGCAGCTCCACAACTATAATATTAACGAATAAAAATACAAATTTGACACTCGATTATATTCAAACCTGAAAGAGCCTATACAACAATTATTACTTATAACGTTTCTGCTGCAATTTTTAAACCTGTTTACAATTTTTGCAATGACAATATTAAATGTTAATTTTATAGCATCATAAAACGATATCTGTTGTTAAAGATGGCATGTTCCATGGAAATTTTTACGACAGCAAAGTTATAAGATGCGTTATTTATAGGTCAACCACTTAACTGCCGTCTACTGCATTATTTACAATTTACAGGTTGGAGTTAATGCATGAGTCTCGACAATTTGGCAAATTGGCCCAGAAACAGAACATCACCTTTCTAACCATCAACACGGGCAGTTGATGAATTTCAGTCAATCATCGGAGATACCGGTGGGTTTCGACCAAAACTACTCAGTGAGTTATGAATTATTTCCAACGAAATTGATTCTTAAAAACACATTTTATTTAGTTTAGGAGGAAAAAAAGTAAAAATGTACATCTCTCTTGACTGCTTAAAATTAAAAAGGAAACATTTTCAATAACATAAACAACAAAAATTTATAAGGTCTAATCAAGAAATTCAAGCACGAAGCACAAGGATCAAAACATGTGTTTGCACTTGCGTTTTTCAGTGTTTGTGTTCACTCTGGTGCGTGTGGTCGTGCTTGCGCTGTAACACAGTCGAAATACCAATCTGGCTTTCGCAAGGTTTTTGAAAAGGAGGTATTCCGTCAATTATATGACTACCTGACTACAAACTTTCTCTTGTCGAAACACCAATCTGGCTTTCGCCCCAAACACTCAACTGTCACGGCTTTAATCCAAATGTGAGATGGGTGGCTTGAAAACATGGACAATGGAAATTTAACGGGCTCGGTGTTTCTTGACATTAAGAAAGCTTTCACCTCGATCAATCACTCGATTTTGCTTGGGAAGATGGAGCTTTATGGGATCTCTAGTTTGGAACGCCAATGGCTTCGTTGCTACCTTCTCAATAGAACACAGCGTTGTTTGGTTAACTGTCTGATCTCTACTCCTCAATTTGTCACCAGTGGCATCCCTCAAGGCTCCATTCTTGGGCCCTAATTGTTCTTGATTTATATTAACGACTTGTTAAATTGCCTTGAATTAACTACCCCAATGAAATACGCAGATGACACCAAAATATTTGCATCTTCTAGTGATTCAAATTTCATCATTAGAAGTCTGACAAACGATCTCGATAATGTCCTGCAATTGGTTATCGGCTAATAAGCTACAGGCACATCCAGCTAAAACAAAAACTTATGTTTTTTGGCTTTGTTTATAACCTCAGTAATAATCAGTGATCTCCCCGTCTTTGTGAATGAACTTTATAACTAGTAAACGTTGCAAACAGAATTCTGTATTCGCTGTATGGAAAACAAAAGACCGATGTTACTAAAAAAGTTTAACTCCCAGTTTCAGGGATTTCTATTTCTTACGTTATTCTTATTATATTTGATTCATGTGCAAAATGGAAATTTTGAAGACCAGCCAGATAGTAGCTCGAAAGCTTGCAGTCCACAAACAGCTTAATTAAAAAAAATGCTGGTAACATTCTGGGAATGGGTTCACTGAAATACACTTTTGATAACAAATTATTGACGAATGAAAGCAATGCCGTGCAGAGAGGGGGGATTTGTATTCAAAATTTCGCTGCCCATCAAAACATACAAATTATAAATTTCCAGACTTTTTTCTTCATATTTAATTTCTTGGCTTTGACGTTGGATAAAAGATACAGAGAAGAGAATTTTGCATTTTTATTTTTTTTCTTTATAAAAAGGAGAGAAAAGGTTTACTAGCGTGTTCTTTTTAAGGAGGACGAAAGCGAACAAAATTTTAAAGCAGTCTTTTATTAAGAAATTAAAAGGCGAAAGTATTAAACAGTTTTGACATTTCAATAGAGCAATGCTGACTGAATTGTAAATAATTATTTGCAGCTTTTTCTTAAAATTTAGAAACCTTTTTTGTCGTTTGCTTGATCAAATGATTAATATCATCTGAACGAGAATTGTCCTTTTCAGTTCCTCCGCGAAAAGGCCTCGCTTTAGATGTTTGCAGCTCACAGCTTATTCATCTTCAAAAGCTCCAAGTCGTGCTTTTGCTAAACTGGATCCTTTTTGTTTACCTGATTTACCAAATGGCAAGTCAAGCGTTAGCCTTTTCTGAGACTTCCACTACGTTCTAAAATAAATGACGGAAAAAGCGCGAGTAACAAAACGCTAGAAAATTTTCATTGTCTTATTCTACCAGAAAGATGAGAATTTCAAATAATTTTTGGCTTCCATTCCATTTTCATTTTACTTTAAGTAGATCTCACGGAGGGTGCAAATGATTTCATCAGTGATTTTTTTTAGCAACATTTGGCTGTTAAAAATCTCTGCTAAGAAAGCTTTCGCTTAAGCCAAAATTTTCCCGGCTTATCATCCGTATGCATGCGGCTTTTCTCAATAATATTTAGCCACCTAAATGTTAAATCTAAGCGATAATAACCACAAATACGACATAAGGCACGACGCCCAACAAGAAAACTTTCAAGTAACATTTCATTTTTTTCCCCGTTAGTCGAAAGCCTGATAGAGGTCTTTTTCTTTTTTAAGCAAAAACCGTTTCACTGAACTAAACATTTGACAACTAAACAACCTAAATTTAAAGCAATATTTTGACATTAGTTATCCACCAAAAGAGGTTAGCGAGGAACTTTCGATTCGGGAAGAAAAAACATATTCCACTTCAGAATTAATTATGCTGCCATAGGGCCTATACAGCCCTCACCGTACATATCGGCTAGAATATTATTACTAGTGCTGAAGTGGACCAAAGGGATGAAAAAACGTATTCAGGACGTTGTTTGGCCATACTTTTTTTGCTCGAGATTGTATTCCTTTACATAACTTACCTTAATGATAATAGCTTTGCGGTGGCTCCTGATCAAACAAGGGAACAAACCATCTGCATCAATTAACAGGATAAACTGCGTTTTTCTGCGTTGGTGAATAACGATGAGTAGTGAAAAATAATTGACAACTCAATAACTACACTATTAACGATCAACAAACGCAAATCTGACACTCGATCATATTCAAATCTAAAAAAACCTACATGTTGAATAACGATGAGTAGTCAAAAATAATTGACAGCTCAATAACTACACTATTAACGATCAAAAAACACAAATTTGACACTCGATCATATTCAAATCTAAAAAAACCTATACGATAATTTTTTCTTATAACGTTTTCGCTGCAATGTTTAAACCTGTTTACAATTTTTACAATAGCAATTTTAAATGTTAATTTTATAGCATCATAAAAGGATATCTGTAGTTAAAGATGGCATGTTCCATGGAACTTTTTATGACAGCAAAGTTCTAAGATGGGTTATTTATAGGTCAACTACTTAACTGCCGTCTGCTGCATTATTTATAATTCCGCTTCTGAGCCAGGTTGGAGTCACTGCATGAGTCTCGACAATTTTGCAATTTGGCTTAGAAACAGAACAGCACCTTGCTAATCATCAACACGGGCAGTTGATTAACTTCAATCAGTCATCGGAGATAGCGGTGGGGGGTTTTGACCCAAACTACTCAGTGAGTTATAAATTATTTCCAACTAAATGAGTCTTTAACTGAAAAAAATTTAGTTCAGAAGAAAAAATAGTAAAAATATGCGCTCTTTTGACTGCTTAAAATTAAAAAGGAAACATTTTCGATAACATAAACAACAAATATTTTTAAGACCTGCGAAACTCAAGCACTAAGCGTAACGATCAAAACATTTTAATCCTTGTGCTTGCACCTGCGTTTTTCAGTGTTTGTGTTGACTCTTGTATTTGCGGTTGTGCTTTCATTGTTATAAAAACCTTGTCATTAAAAATCATCCATTGCCCTTTTCCAGTTTCACGAATTAACCTGTTATAAGTATCGTTAACTACATACTGGTAACAGACTTAAGCGGGATGAGTTTAAGTCTGATTTTTATTGTTTTGATCCTTGTTACAACCAGAAAAGAAACGTAGAGACTCACAGGAAAGGATTTTGACACCTGGAAAGGGCATTTTTAATTTAGCAAAACCTGTAAAAAAAAAACCCTGTGCGAAACCTGTGAAATTGAGCATTGCATCATGCCTAGAAGGAAAGATATTGGTCGCGAATTTCGAAAGTATAGCGGACGGTGTTAGTAATTTCCCTACCTTTATCAAGAAACCTGTACTGCCACGCAACGGTTAAGCTGTTTTTACAAGCTCACAAGGAAATTGCTCAGCGAAATTACGAAGTATCAACATAAAAAGGGAATACCCACGCCGAAATAAAACGTCAATTCAATAAAGAACGAGGGGTTAAATTCACATATGTTTTGCAAGGAAAATTTGCGGCTGATGATCTTGTTTCGTTTTATATTGGGATCGCAAACTTGGTCATGACTCCAAGGGATGATGACATATCTAAACCCAAGGGAGAACGGTCATAATATTTTGAGCAGGCTTCCAGCCAAAAAAAGAAAACCTTACGGTGAGCTCAGACAGGCAGAAAAAGGACGCAAAAACTCCGTACGTCGCATCTCTACGCCGTAATCAGTGATGTTTTTTGCACATATATATATATATATATATGTATATTTAACAATTATTCTACGAGGGCGCGCTGGATATGAAATGATAGATAACCAACGAGGCGCGTAGCGCCTCGTTGGTTATAATCATTTGATAACCAGCAAGCCCGAGTAGAATAATTGTTTTATTAAAAACTTAACTACTATTTTTGTTAAAAAAAATCAAGAAAGAGAGAGAAAAATGAGAAAAGGGATAAAAAGGGAGCAAGAATCGATCACATGACTGAACGAAAAAGGCGCCAAAACCTTGCGAAGTGTTGCAGCGTTTCATTGCAAAGCTGAATGAATCAATGAAAACTGCTCGAAAGTGAACGAAGTGGCACAAGTTTGGGAAAAAAAATCTTCTAATTATTGGCTCTGAAATATGGTACATGTTTGATTTTTCCCGAAACATTGTTGTAATCATCGTTCAAAGCGGATTGAAGCTGTACAATTTCACCGTATTAGCTGCTGGAGTTGAAACAGAACAAGTTTGTAATCTGTTCGCACAACGGAGCCATCATGTGCGTGTTTGATCGAAATGAAGACAGAACCAATTTGAACTTGAAGAAGTAATTGCTATGCAGCTCAGAAGCAAGATTACTGTAGCGAGGAACATTAGAATTCACCATCATAGTTTGTTTAATGCAAAGCACAAAATGCAGTTGTTCTCGGTTTAGAGGTTGCGGACGGAATGGTAAAAACAACATTCAAACAACTGGAAAAGAGATTCAACTCCGTTTACATGGCATCCGATTTCTATCTGAGGATTTGGACCTGTTGGAACACAGAGCTACAACGAGTGCAGGTAAACCAGTGTCAATTTTGCGTGTTAAGGCCGAAAAAATTTACGCCCTTCCTTCGGCCTTCTTGGTAGTTTGCAGCTGTAGTTTGTTTAGTACTTGTTTAGACTGCTTCATGATTTTCGCACCGAATCGTCATGAATGTGTGACAGTTGTTATTAAATGCTTCTGCCGCATTTCACTGTGTTTTATTTTGTCTTGTCTTGATATTTTGAAGTGGAAAGGCTTCCTGATAAAACCTACCGTTTGTTCAATTTTAATGATCGACGTGACGATCGATGAAAGAAATTAATTGTAAACACAACGCTCAATGCTTAAATCTCGAATTTCTTTTTCTGGACAGTTTCTTCAAACAATTTTGACTTGTGTTAGACGACGCTGTTAGTGACGCTGTTGGAATTTCTGCTTAATTCAAATTCGCTGCCAAGTGATTTTCTTGTCTATTTTTCTCGCTGGGTTGCTGGCGAGGAAAAACCTTCTAGCTCACTTTGTTCATTTTGTTGTTGAGTGTTCATTGCCCATATTTGGTCACAGCAGCCAATCACAATGGTAGAAATCCAATATACCTAGCCCAGTTTTTAATAAATATATGTGTAGCTCACTAGTTTACTAGTTTGAGCACTCTGACATGGTACGATGATACCACATGTGTGGCATCGTCTGAGGTGGCTATAGCCGCTAACCTCAACTCCAGCATCAGCACTGCACTGATGAGGCCCAGAAGGCCGAAACAGTACTGTCTGCAGTTATATATATATATATATATATATATATATATATATATATATATAACGAGAATTTTATATAACAAACGTCGCAAAGACTCTGACAATCTGCTCATGTTTGACAAGCATTATATTTTGATTTTAATGCTATGCAGTAAATATTTCCCCGTCATTGTGTGTACACATTCTCAGTTCTGGGCGAATTTATACCGACGTTCAACGTTTGCGATAAGAAAGAGAACCTGAGTCCTGAGTTTAACATTACGTCATCCAGTGACGCTATAGTCAAAATATTGTGTCACACAGACACACTTTTTCGTCACGCCGGCTCGTATATCAACCGTTGTAAAAATACTGAATTCGTAAAACGTTGAGTGGGGCTAACATTTGTTAACCTGGGCTTTCTCTTTTTAAGCCACTTTTTAGTACAATAATTTTTGTTTAAGTTAGCTGCATAAAAAATCCTTATCAAGCATGCTATCAGCAAGGGTTTCTTAAGACAATTAAGAATAAAAATATAGCTAACGACGTCTCGACCGCGCTTCGGTCATTATTATTGTATTGTACTTAAAGGAGAAGGTCACTCCAGAAACGGTGTATATTTTGAAATCGCCATTTAAAAGATAACACTAAGTTGAGTTACTGACCATGGTTTTTGCTTCTAAAATGCATCCGATCCCACTGAAATTCCTCTCTAAGGAGGGCCAAAATTCGACACAGCGCGCCGCCATTTTGAATCGTACTTAGCAACCTGGCCGCTTGTCCGTGACGTCAAATTGAACAACGAGACCAGCAGTCGGGTAACGTGGGCTCTGATGTTTATGGATTGTCTTCCTGTCTAGGAATCCTCGCGATATTTGTGATTGACTATCTATCTTATTGTAACTAGTTTTAATTGTAATGTTTAGTGGAAGGCCTCTAGTTTAATAGCGCTTCTATTACGAGCCACCCTCTTTAAATGAAGATGTCACTTACTTATTACTTACTTACTTACACCTTACTTAGTCATTATTATTATTATTATTATTACTATTCAGCATATAGTTTATGCTGCTCACGACTTCTTTTCATCCTCTTCTAAGTAGATCCCCCGACCTCCTCTTGTTTTATAATGACTGTATCCCCTGCTGTAAGTCAATTGCTAATTTGTGAAGTTTGCTTCAGAGGTCACTTTAAGTTGGAAAACACAGGGATTAGATTTTAGCCCAGTGACATACCTTTAGTTTGCCCTTGGTAAGTTTGCCTTTACTTCCATGAGGATACTTCACAGCAAAGTAGCGTTCCATCGCTATGGCGACCAGAGTGACCACCGACGAAACTGCACCGAACCATGCTAAGGTTCCATCTGTGAACAGTATGCATAAAACTGTTCCAGTTTTTCCTTTCGGGTGGGATTGAGTGTGACTCAAAATGATTTTCGGTATGTTAAATTTGGCGTACATTGTGTCCGCTACCGCCAGGTTTACAAGAAGATAATTTGTGGGA
Organism: Siderastrea radians; assembly: GCA_964017195.1. Lineage (NCBI taxonomy): Eukaryota > Metazoa > Cnidaria > Anthozoa > Scleractinia > Rhizangiidae > Siderastrea > Siderastrea radians. The sequence goes on along the minus strand of OZ024888.1, from coordinate 67,094,289 downwards.
GTCCTGTGAGATAAAAACCTCAGACTTAGCTGAAAAGCCTTCTAAAATACAATTCATCTCATCGTGTGTGAGAACCTGACAAGATTATTTGGTTTTTAGCGATGATTTTGCCGTATACTATTGCAATTGCTCAAAATGTTTCATTTACTTTGTTTTAACGTTTTCCGTGAGTTTCATGGGTTCTTACACCGTGGTAAAGCCAAATTGTTCCTTTAAAAATTTTCCCCGGCCTCATTTGATCGAATGAAGTCAAAAAATGACTTTTTCCTTTACTGGTGTTTGCAAGGTTTTTTATTACGTTTCCTCACATGCATTTTTAGGAAAAAAGAGCACGCTATTTTCCTTTATAGTTTGGAATAAGGAGAAGCAAAAAAACTAGGGTGGTTTTCCCTTTACAAAAAGTTTCCGGAAATTTCGACTAGAAAGTAAATGGAACCGACGACTTCTCGGGTCGTTCTAGTGAAAAATGTTCGAGAGCTGAGGAACGGAACGTCTAAAAAGGTATTCCTTTTTTCCCGGACGGAATGTTCCAAAGGGAAATTCGTGTTTCATTTCTTCAAACCTGTCTTTGATTTAGTTTTAGGCTTCCAAGGCCCTTTTTTGGTAAATGGGACCGGTTTGTGCAACTGGTAAACGTGATTCCCGAACGGAATTTGCCAGTACTGGATTTCGTTTACCATTTGCCTATGTAAATGGTAAACAACCTAGGTCATTTCCTTCATTCCTCTCTAAGCTCACTTCCCCCTCCACCGTTTTCTGGAAACACTAACGCTGTTGTAATCTAAGTATCCAGGTACCTCATATCTCGATTTCTCATTATCACAGCGCAAACTAGGGAGTTCCCAAGGATACTTATAATGACGAGATTGGACATCATCGTTGGTACGGAAACATCATCTGCTTCATACATGTTCCGTTGAAATGATCTGGGTGGTTGTCACTTTACCTGGATGAAAACAAGAAAAATGACAGTTTATACCTATTGTTGAACTGGACTTGCTTGCTACGTAGAGAGGTTTTGCACTCAAGTCAGGTTATAGCCAAGTTGACCTGGAAGACGTTGCTTGGAAGGTGTGGTTGACGGAAGGAATTCCTTGCCCATCCACGTTCCTTACTTAGGTCTGTTCCTCAAAGTGCAACTTAGAGCTACAATCCTAGCCTTGCTTCGCAACTGAGAACAAGATGCAAAAAGAAATATAAATGACTTACAGAGTTGAATGCCCTTACTATAACAGCTAAACCTAATCTTTTGTCCACGTCATGCTACTGAACTAGACAAAGCAATTCTTGGTGGTGGTCTCGATATTTTGGTTAAACAAGAAAAGATGTCTCAAAATCTTAATCCCTATTGACAATGTTTGCAAATGTGACCACCTGGGTTGATTTCACGATCAGCACGTTCAAGGTTACTTATTTCACAACGTGACGTAAACCTGCAGATTTAGCACAATCGTTCAAGTCTGCCTAGCGTTACGAAACTCGAAAACAACAAGAATTTCACTTCACAACACTATTATCCATCTGTCTCCTATAGGTGATAATTATAACCCACGTTGACCCGCTTTATCATCAATATTTTAAGACACATTAAAGTGACTCTAAAGTACTGCATTAGCAGTATCATACAGTCAATTCGCTATTAATTTAAGCTGTTTCCATTAAGGTTTTAAACTGAAAGGCTTAACTTGTTAACTTACCACCGCAAGTGATATTTTAAATTAAACTACTGCCCGCAATAAATTAACATGTAAGCTGTGCGCTTTATTTTGCTTTCATCTTTACTGTACAGACTGGAAGAGCATTATCCACCTTTAACTAATCAAATACCTCTTTATTGTGAATCCCATAAAAGAATGCTGGATTTCAGTAAGACTTCTTATGTCTATGTGCTTCCCTTAGCGGTAAAGAAAACCTTAGGCAGCACTTTTTAATTTTCCACAGAAAGTGGCACGTCTACTAGGGAGAGTATATCTTTTGATGTGACAGCTTTTTTGTCCCTTACAAATCTCTTGAAGCTGATGCTAAATTCTGAAAAAAATTCTCTTCTTTCTTGACAAAACTGATGCACCATAGATCTCGCGAAAAGTAGTTTAGTCTGTTCTGACTATTGTTTGCGTATTCACTGAGAGCTCTTCAGTACATTAAGCGTGTTTTTTTGTCTCACTTTAGCATTCACCATATAACATTCGATTTCGTCTTTAATGACAAACACCTCGCTGTTTTGAGAAAATTTACCACCTCCGCAGCGCAAGGTTTAACTCTAGAAGAGTATGTACATGTTAACAACACTACTACGGGCATATCTATATTTGCTAAATAGCAAGGGCGTGGACCTACCTTTTCAGCGGAATTTATAGGTGTTTCTATCGATGGTGATCAATTCAAACAAATGCTTTCTGAGTTACCAACGGGTATAAAGTTGAACTAAACTTCCTGTGTGTGACGTTTTGCATTAATTTAAGAGAATTTTCCCTAGTTTCATTCCACATGTTCGGATCGTAGATATCTAATTCGCATGATGAATATTTTAATTAACATAAAGTAAGTACTTCTACTAGCACATAAATTCACGATCCATTTAATTGGTTTGATTATCATTGCTGGCCTTTTGAGATCAAGCTATAAGGCGCTGAAATGCTTAATCATGAAAAAATAAAGGAGAAAAACAAAAACAAACAAACAAACAAACAAGCAAACAAACAACAGCAACATGTGGAACTATGCCGAGTAACAAACTGAATTTCGAATAGTTAGGCGTGCACGGGCTCACTTAAATTGGTTTAAATTATTAATGAAAAAAAAAACTGTTTTACGTGAGTAGAAGATATTAATTTCAGACTGTCCATCAAACGAGACAATAGGCTGACTTTACGCTAGGTTCCGTAACAAGATTTGGAAGACACTAAGTTTTGCTTTCTAATAGTAAAAGTATTGTGTGAAGCCAAACACTCTGAATACTTCACTTAACATCTCATTAAAGCTGGCATAGTGAAATAAATAAATAAATGAATAACTAAATAAATAAATGAATAAATCCAAGTAAGGCTTGCTTATACCTTTACTGGGACTGCCATTTCGTAACAAGCCGCTATCAATTTAAAATGTGCCCCAAGGCGTCGGTTATAAGGGCTGTCAGGGTACTTCAAGATGTGTATAAAGCATAATAAACTGGAAAATATCCGCGAAAAGGGAGCGAGGAAGGATTAAGAAACGTTTTTTTAGCGGATCCTGCGCGCGTCACGCGCCAGCAAAGCACCATTGCTAAGCAAATTTGGTAACCTATCGATGCGAGAAAATTTGGTTGTGACGTAAGCATACGTACGCCTGTACAGACTGTGGGGGAGGGTGAGGGGAGTCCCAAGACTAACCCAGGGGGGGAGGTGGAGAATGCCATCTTTTTTGGATGGGAAATCGCGCGGTGCCTTTGGGCAACCGGCGTTTTCTTGGCGGGAAATCGCATGATCACCGTCGCGTTTCAGTGAAGAAGAGGTTTGTTTAGCAAAACGATTCAGTTCGACAGAAATGAAGTTTAGAACTTGAGAAAAAATATCAAATATTTATAAACGGAAAGAAAAAGTTAAAAAGAATACTCGATTGTCTTGTTAGTGGAAGGCGAAAGGTTCACGTTACGGAATTTGCCTTCGAGGACTTCATTTTTGTTGTCGGTTTTGCTGCGAACTCGGTCGGCACAACGCTTGAGTTCGCAGTATTTTGCAGCGGTCCCGACGCTAAATATAGCAGAGCTAGTGCCTTGTGAGACGGGGCCTACGGTTCTTCGTCTTAGCCCGAGAAGACTAGAAAGTCTAACCATTTGCAGATGTCAGAGCAAAGGCGGCACTCGGCTCCTCAGTTGTTTTTAAGACCCTGAGTGTCATTTTAAAGACCTGAGTGTTGGTCTGGCCAGGAATCGAACCTGGTCCTACCGCGTCATAGTCTGGTACCCAACCAATTGAGCTAATAACAATAACAACAACGACGACGACGACGACGACGATGAAAATAATTCCTATATGCCCTTTATCAGATAGCATCCAAACGTTGTATACTGCATAATAATGACCCTCAATTAAGTTCAAACTCGAACAAGATGAGCACTTATTAATTCTTTGAGGAATAACAGCTATGATGCTGGTAACGTTCTAGCATGTTAACCAATCTCAAACATGCTACTCATGCGAGTAACAGAACCGTACCTACTTTGTTCAGGTTAGGCCGAGATGGTAATCCTTGGGAGAAGTCTGTTGCTTTAGTCTTTTTTTTAAATTGAATTTTCAGCTGTTTCATAACACTGTTCGGTCGTCAAGGTTCTTAAGCCTTTGCATGCGTGTTTACATACCTTAATGGGAAAGAAAACGAAGAGAAGAATTTTTTTTAATTTATGGCAAGTGCACTGGTTTAGCACCTGGAGTTTTTCCCAATCTAAAGTTTGTTAACCTGCCAAAGTGGCTGAGGTAAAACGAGGTATGAATTACTATGGGAAAAACAACTGTGGGATAGATGAAACGACTAAATTAAACTCACACAGAATGTCAGCCCCAGCACAAGATAATTTTATTACTCTTCATATAACCATTAGTGCAGGTTGTATTTACATTTCCTGTCTTTTTTTTTTACAATTAAACCTGCTCAGTTCAGGAAGAGCTGTGAGCAAGATGGTTACTTTATTTCTCAGGTAATTTAACTTTTGCCATTTTTTAGTTATTGTAGTTAAATGTATCCGCTTTATATAACCCGAATGAAGGTTAAGATTTAAGTTTACATACTTTCGTATGTCCCGAAGAGAAAGCTAAACTTTTGGTGGACTAAAAAAAAATGATGATTGTGTCAAAGATCTTGGATTAGACACAGTTATCTCCCGTGATCAGGGCGATATGCCTTCATAACCACAAGAGGTTTTTTTCGTTAATTTGGCAGTTGAGGATGACAGGTTTTTTCAGAGTTCCAAATAACCAAAAAAATAAAACATAGAAAAAATTGTGAAAGTTTCAGTGTGACCGTCTGTCACAATTTCATCTCCTAAGTTTTACAGAAATATTGTGATAAATGAAATTTCCCTATTACCTTCTACCAAAGAAAATGTGAAAATCAACCTTAGGTAATCTGTTTTGGGCTGTAGGGCAAAAAAGAAGAAAATTTGAAAAATAGTTCGTGAACATGGATCGAAATCAGTAAGAGTAGGCGAGAATTGACGTTTGTTCAGAGACATTGAAAGCACCGGAAATTATAACTACACACAATAAGAGAAATCACACAATGCACTCGGAATGGTTGTGTAGCCGGCTGGGGTCACGAGACAACATTTAAGAGGCATTCCGTGTTAAAACCGACCGGTCGATTTTTTTATTATTTTCACTGCTAAAATAACTTGTTTTGTCTTATAGGAATTTTGTTAGAATTTTTTTAGCACACCGACCTAGAGACATCACGAACGCCATTGATAAGGTGCCTCCATTAAAATCAAGATTTCTTAAAAGTGGGACCTGACCTACAGCTCATTCTCTGATCAGACAATAGATCAAGGTCTTGCCTACAAGAAGCTATGATAAAATTTGTCGTCACTCATCATATGCTTATGGAAAAACCTAAACAAAATTAACAAAAACTGCAACCGACATTCACAACTTGACTTAATATGACTCGGTCAATTCAAAGACATTTTGATTTACCTACATTACAACTGAAAGCATTTTAAACCCAAGGCGTATTCAAAAATAGACCATAGAACAGTTTTCCAGCATAACTGGATCAATTTTACCTGAATTACCTCGCAATTCTCCCGAGCTTTTCGAAGTTCACATCGATGAGCGTTAAAGGCCACTTTGTTGTCACGCAATACTCTACATGTGGTACAGCAGCATACGGATTGCCACTTGAAAAGGCCAAAAGTTCATTGACATGGAGTCATGGAAGACATAAATGCAATAACCTTGTCTTCACCAGCTTTTTTTCCAGATTACTGCGTTCAGTAAGTGAGGTCCAAGATGACCGCTGTGTACGGAAGCCAAAGTACTCCTCGAGTGTTGATGGCTGTTTCGACACTTAAAGCAAAACACCAAACGCTATTCTTCCTTCAGTGGTTGTTACAACGGTCTACAAAAAAAAGAAACCATTCTAACAATACAAACAATGAGATGCACTTTTCGGATCGACTACCCTTTTTCTCGGGTCGTAAATGTCGTTCTCCATTCGTACGATTCGTACGAATTATAGATCAACCGTGAACTCTTTCTCCACGTCGTACAAGATGTTCACAACCAGTATACACAAGCCACAACTACTGCCACAAGAGACAGGCAATAGCCAAGACCTTGGCCACACGAGATCAGTGAGTAAGTCCCACTGATGAGATTAATTTCTCGGATCGACAACTCTATATCTCGGGACGTGAGTGATGTTCTCCGTTCGTACGATTCGTATGGATCGACAACCTGTAAACACCACCTAGCCACAAGAGATGATTTTAATATTTGTAAGTCCCAGTAATGAGATTCATTTCTCGGGACGACAACTCCTTTTTTCGGGTCGTGAATGATATTCTCCATTCGTATGATTCGTATGGATCGACAACCTGTAAACACGACCTCAGCCTCAAGAGATTCGGGGCTGCAGTATTTCTAAGTCCCATTTATGAGATTCAATTTGCGGGTCGACAACTCCTTTTTTCGGGTCGTGAATGACGTTCTTCATTCTTACGATTCGTACAAATCGACAACCTCTAAACCAACCTTAACCACAAGGGATGGACAAGTGCCACTAATGAGATCCATTTTTCGGACCGACGACTATTTTTCTCCTGTCGAACCTACTTGTTAATATCTCTTCTGCGTTTAAATATATTCCAGACTTTAGGATAGAGTTTTTTATTTACGAGTTATCGACTAAACAGTCACATCTAGGGAAGCTCAATGTTGAAGGCAATGGATGAACGCACAAGCCATGTAGCTAAATGAATGGCCGCAAAACGAACGAACGAACGAAAGCAGCGAATGAACGAACGGGTTCGTTCGTTCGTTCATACGTTATCTTGTCCGTTCTTTCATGTACTGCTTTCGATCGTTCGTTTTGTAGCCATTAAATCGGTCATATGGCTTGTGCGTTCATCTATTGCCTTCAACCTTCAGCTCCCTTTCATGTGACTGTTTACTCGTTAACTCATAAATAGTAAACCCGATCATAAAGTCCGAAATATATTATAACGCAGAAGAGATAAGCATCTTAACGATAGCATTCCACATATTTCCAAAAAAGAGGGAAAAGCGTACACTGCAAGCGCAAAAGGAACCCGTTTCGGGCGGAGCCTTCCCGTATAGTCCACTGCATAACTACGGTGGCTTGCAAGTGACCCATAACAATGCTATAAAATTTTTCGTTGCCTTTTGATAGTCACTGATTTTATTATTTAACACATTCTGATTTTACTTAAATAAAGACATTCATTGTTATACTTGTTGAATTACTTTACACGTATCTTATAGCTCTTCTGTTAAGAAAACCAGGTACAACCCATTTATTGTGGTTGGTTTCTACCTCTTTAAGCAATCTTTTTTGTAATATGTAACTCTGTAGTTCAAGTTCATTAAAGGCATGTACACTGGGATTAACCTGCCTGTGTTAAGTCAAGGGACCCTTACTCAAAATGGCGACCAGAATCGTCAATCAGTCTATAGGACAGATAAATCACTGGCAATTAAAGAGAATAGCAAAATCATATTAACTATAAAATTTACAAAGATAAGACACTACAGTTTTTGCCAAAATTCATGTTAATCTCAGATCTACTGAATTACTGTCGTGTCGGTCGGACGGCTGGCTGGTGTCGTTGAACATCTCGATGTCCTGTGGTTCCTTTGTAGCATGAACCCTTGGGGCAGATGATCTTGCACTGCAGCGTATCATTCCTTTCATCTTTTCTCTGAATCGGTGGTTTATCAAAGCATATGCGAACGGATTCACAGCGGAATTGAACATGATCATGGTGTGAGCAGCAGAAAATACAACAGGGCTAATGTTGTAGGAGGCCACCGAGCCAAAGACGTGAAGTGTTAGGTCTGTAGCCCAACAGATTCTAAACATGGCGCTGACAGTAACAACCATCAAGGTGACCCGCTTTCGTGCCTTCAACACAACCTGTGTGCGGAGACAGATTTAATTAGAATAACCATTTTAGACATATAAAAAATAGACTCTAAATATGGCCTTTAAAAATATAATAGAAGAAAGACCTCTCGTCTGCTTCCTAGCTTCTGTGTCTGACAAGTAACCCAGTCACTGACAAGCAGCCAAGGGAAAAAAGAGGGAAAAAAGGAAATCAGCAGGCATGGAAGTAAGTCTTTTGTCCGTTGTATATGTACTCTACAAGCGTCACCCACAGACTTTGGTTTAATGATTCAGATGGTGTAGCACGCAGCTAATGAACGGACACGTGAATGTTATGACCTCTCACCCTATTCAGCCTAAGCTTTTTTGGTTTCTGAGCTTGGGAGAAGGGGGCCTTAATACTCCGAGAGCATTATGGATGTGGCAACGACACATCGAGGATAGATAATACGTTTATGAACGCGTCACTTGACATAAAAATTACGTCATGATTTCAAAATGGCGGCCACCTTGGATTTCTGGCTTTTTCCAAAACGTTCAGAAACTGTTACAATTGGCCAAAAGTAATTAAAAGAACCCTCAAATGATACAAAAATGTAAAGTCAAACTTTTGAGAGAACTGCCTGTCAAAATCTGGTTGATATGGCAACATCAGCTTTGCTGAGCAAGGATATGTCACACCAAATATTTCTCAGATAAATGTTAGGAAAAGTCACAAAGTTTGGTGGCTTTTACTTGCATATTAAAAAAAGTCAGCGCGGGCATGTTGTGCTCACTGTAGGATTTTAAACGTCTTTAGGTCAATTAAGTTTTTTCTATTCTTTTGTTTTTCTTGTCAGCTACATAGTTTAGCACCTTTGGTACCCGCGTTGGAATGTATTGTAATTATTCATAAATTTACCTCGCATGCGGCAGTACATAGATTCAAGTTTTTCAACGCCAGCGCGTCATTTCTGTTTGAAGCGCATCGACTGCAGGCTAAGGTTGTTTCTTCGTATGTGCCTGGCCGCGGAACATTTTTTAAACTTCCTTTCCCGCTTTGGTTCAGGGCCGCAACAAATGTAGATTCTGTGTTGCTTCGGCTCTGGTTTTGTATTGTAACTTTATTTATGTTTCCTTTCAGTTTTAACCACTACAATTTGTCGACGTTCTTCGTTTGCTATTTACAAAGTTTTGTTTGCCGCGTTTTAAATTGTTAAGGTATTCTTCCTGACTCTGCCGTTGGCAGTTACACTCCCCCCCCCTTCCACGTCAAGGCTGAATAGGGTTAATACGCCCGACCGACGTTGGCTGAAACCGTTTTAGAATCACTGAGCTTTCTTTCGTGCACGCTTCTTCTCTGTTTATTCTGTTGCCTAGCCTTCACTTACAGCAGAGCCGTTGTGAATGTGGCTTCTCCACAAAAACGGGTGAGCATGGTAGTAAATGGGAAAGGAAGTTAAATTCAATACGAAGCAAAATGTTTATTTCAACTTTGTTCTTCCCGAATGGTTAGAATGATTCCCAGAATATAGTTATCTTTCCGACCCATTGTGTTCTAACGTTCCCTACATGTCAGGTGTAAGAAGAGCCACACATTTCTGTCGGTAATAATAACCGCACCTTTACATTGAATAATTTTCCATGAAGAAGTTTCGAGGTTTTAATACTACTTAAACTGCAATTCACTGATACCTTTTGATGATGTGCGATTTCGTTAACGTCATTACGCTTGAACCACAAAGTGTGGACGACCCTGAAGTATAACCCAGAGATCAACGAGGAAGATATAACAACACGAAAGACGTGCCACATTAAAAGGTAAGCCTTGGGCATCCACTTTTTGGGCCACGCTGACTTGCAGGAGCGTTCTTTATCAAAATCCTTCAATATGAATTGAGGAATTTGCATAATCAATGCGAAGATCCAAGAACCAGGAATAATCAGCTAGGAAAAGAAAATGCGTAAACCACGTGAAATCTCAAGTACTTTTGAGATGACAACATCTGAAGCTCAAATCCCACACTATACCAGGTAGTATGGGATTTACAATACAATACATTTTGATAGTCCTTTTCCATTGATCTTTTACAACCAACAATTGAATGGATACATTACTTGAGCACAAAAATCTGAGACTGTTTAAACGCTTGATCTTTCTAGTAATGATACCAAATCTATAGCATGGCAGCAAGAGACAAGTAGTTGACTTGGACGCAGGAAAATCTAAAACCCCTTTCAATGAAAGAAAGCGGAGAGCGCGAACTACGGGGGGGAGGGGGGGGGGGCGGAGAATCTGATTGGTTTTGTAGATACGTTTGAGGCATTTTTCACTATCTTTCGCGTACTTCCAATAAATCCTCCCTTCACCTTATATCCAAAGATTTTCACAGTTTTCTTTTATAAGCTTCAAATGACTGTAAGTTTGTTATGAAATAACTATAATTTATTATCTCTAATGTTGGTTGCTCCAATAAGGATATATACAGCATTTAAAGGGGATATGTCACAGGTATTTTTGTCACCGTGGTGTCAAATTCCGCTTAAATCAAACCTAAGAGCATTTTCTTATCTACAAGCATTTTCTTATCTGAGAACTCCAAGGAGAAATGAAGTGAGTTCTTGAAAGAAGAATAAAATCTAATTAGTGTATAACGGTTTTTGTTAGACAGCAGGAAACTTGAAAAACAGTGGCCCGATTTTTTTCTAGTTGCAATCCGTTTCCATCCTGACCATCCGTGGCCAAAGCCACTTATTTACAGTTTAAAGGAGAAGGTCACTCCAAAACGAGCTCACGTTACCCGACCACCGGTCTCGTTGAACGATATGACGTCACGGACAAGCGGCCAGGCTGCTAAGTACGATTCAAAATGACGGCGCGCAGAGTTTAATTTCGGCCCTTTTTGGAGAGGAATTTCAGTGGGATCAGATGCACTTTGGAAGCTAAAACCACGGTCAGTAACTCAACTTAGTCTTACCTTTTCATTGGCGATTTCAAAAAATACACCGTTTCTGGAGTGACCTTCTCCTTCAAGTGTATTATGTAGTAGAGTTGTTTTAAACAAAAATAGACCATTATTTTGGGTTTTCGTCATTACAAACATGACTTATGGCTTCTCAAATGAATGCTACAAATTGGTGACATAGCCCTCTTGAACTACGTTTCACAGAACGATCTTGAACTAGAGAACAGAAGCTGCTCGTAAATCGAGTTTCAAACCTCAAGCTACCAATCTCTGAGGAAACTTGCATTACATTTCTCGCTGCCAGTGGACATCTTCGGAATTGTACCATTATTCGCTAGTTTTTAATTTTCAGTGACATACCTTCAGCTTACGTGTTGTAAGTTTTCCTTTGTTTCCATGAGGATATCTCACTGTATAATAGCTTTCCACAGGAATGGCAACCAGCGTGACTATTGAGGAAGCTGCCCCGACCCACCCAAAATTGCCTCCGGTCAGCAGTGCGCACAAAACCCTTCCGGTCACCCCCACTGGGTGGGTTGCTGTGTATTTTGGAATTAACGTCGGTGAGATAAAAATCGAGTAAACGATGTCTGCTGCTACCAGGTTCACAAGAAGGTAACTTATGGGAATCGTGCGGATTAAGTTATCAACATTATTTGGTACCCAAGGAAGGAAATTTTCAGTTTGCTGTGATACTGCAAACGAAAACTAGTCAACGTTTACGTGGCTCGAATTTTCACGCATTAATTGCACTTACAAAGAAGGTCACAATGGCATTAACCCCTCACCCCAAGGAACAACAGACTAATATGGACGCCTAGAACGTCCAGAAACGTGGACAGCATAGCATCGTCTCTGAGTAAATTTTGCTTTGGTCTCTTATTCGTTAGGCCTGCTTGTTTTCACTTCCATTTTGCTTTAATCGCAAAAAAAGAGATCCACTCTTTGTTACAACAGCGTGAAGTTTACTCCTTTGCCTTTAACAGCCAGAAGTTTACAACTTTGTTCCAACTTACGCTATAGAGTACTAAGTTCGATTTCGTCCATACTACACATAGCTGTAAACATTTGAACTTTTTTTTTCCACTGGTCTCAATTTCTACAATGGCAACAAAAGAGTATATCCCTTCATTCCAAATAATACCAACATTCTCAAAAGCTAGTTGGACATTTAATACGAAACCTCACTTTCTGTAGGGAAAGTAAATCGAGAATCCGTTTTACGGGGATATTTTTTTCACGTCAATCATGAACCAAAATGAAGTGAGACAAATCAAATGTAGCAAGCTATTTTTCCCTTGGTTTCGTACTAACGCCGTTGATGTCGACCTACAATTAACTTGTCACTAATAATAGCACTATGCCAGTCTTGCCATCTAAGTACCTCGTATCCCGATTTCACTTTATCACAGCACAAACTAATGAGCTTCCAACGACGCTTGTAATGATGCGTAAGAACGTTACTATTGTTATGGCAGCGTCAGCTGATTCAGACGAGGCTGAAGATGAAAAAATGTAGACATATAGAGGATATTACAAGGCAACTCGAAGATTGATGAATTTTTTGTTGATTGATAAAAACATATTTTACGAAAGACGCAGCGAGTGAGTAAAATATTGCTTTTTACCACGATAGAATAAAATGCATTCCTTAAAGCCGCCGTGTAATTTTCTTTTATTATATCAATGAGAGTGTAAGCACAAACTTATTGAAAACTGCTACAGTTCGGCGGCAGGAATTTTTTGAAGTGGTCTCCTTTCGTCTCCACTTATTTTAAGTCATACGAAGTTTCCTTCTTCGTGTTAAAATTTTTATGCTCCCACTGAACGTTTTGATAACGGCTTCAGTGAACTTCACGAATCTATTACTCGCTTACTCTATTATCTGCTGGCGTTTGGCAAACTTTGCACAAGCAACAGTGCAAAAGAGGCGAATGAGGTCATCGATATTCTCACTAGTGAGCTCGAGGATATAGAAAGTGTTCCACTCGAGTCCCGGATTTAGTTTCTGATAAACTTTACTGCGCCTTTCAATAACATGCGGATTTTAAAATTCAAAACTCAACTGACAAATGCGTTTTTCGCTTCCATCAATCAAATGTTCGGTGGCTCCTCCCAGCTTCTGACTACTGCCGAGCGCTGTTCTTATCATAAGGCGTTTTACAGTCATCGGCCAGGTCAAACGTACCCCCATAGAATAAAAATTTGAAGTTGATTATTGCAATATTAATTTTATTATTTGTTTCAATATTCCGCTTTTCAAATGAAGAATGAAATATTTAAACTGAAACTCGATTCCATACTCGATTTTTGGTTGATTAAAGGAGACGGTCACTTCAGAAACGGTGTTTGCCAATAGAAAGATAACACTAGTTGAGGTACTGTCCGTGGTTTTAGCTTCTAAAGTGCATCCGATCCCGCAGAAATTCCTCTCCAAAACAGGCCAAAATTTAGCATCGTGGGCCACCATTTTGAATCGTAGCCAGGCCGCTTGTCCTTGACGTCATTCCGTCCATCGCGGAAGTCTTCTCGGAGTTTGCCCTGTTCATGTTTATATCGGAGGAGATGGCTGCGCTCGAACCTTTTCGTTTTGAGGCAAAAAGGGTCGGCGATGTCGCTGATGATGATAGTAGTGAAGGTAACGAAATGAACGAGCGGTTGGAGGGCACGCCTGTAGATCGCTTTTTGAATTAAATTAAGCTTAAATCGAGCCTTAATTTGGTTTTAACGTGCTTTGTCTACTTTTATTGTGCCGTGTGGTGGTGCAATTTGCAGGGATTTCTTGCATCTCTGAACATGAAACGTTTTCGATCGTTTGCTTAAATTACACCCGTGCACATTTTCACGCTTCGCAAAGCCGAAACTCAGCGACGTTTGTCAAGCAACCACTTTGCCAATCGTGTTTTCTTCACAGGTATGTTGTGAAAAGTAATCCCTACTGACTTTACCTTTTTCGGACCTGTTACCGTCGTTTTCATCTAAACGTGGACGCGTGAAGAAAAAACACGTTTTGATTAGATATCAAATGTGGCATGTTTGGCCGTAGTCCAGTTCTGGCCCCTCTCTCTGTCACGCAACGCTCCGCTCTCGCAGAGAGAGGGTCCAGGGACATTTGTCTGCGCATGCTCGTAGTTTTAGCCAGTTTCCTAGCTAATTGCTACTGCGCATGTACAACGAGATAAGACGAATAAGAAAACAGAGAAGGGAAGGGAAGCGCTGGCGGACGATTTTTTTGTGCGGTCGGCAAAAAGAAAATAATATTTCCCGAATTCGATGGTGTTTGCTCCATGTTTGGTTAGTTGCACTGAGCGATTTCCTCTTGCAGGTCAGATTATTTTTTCAGAAGAAACAGTTGCTGCGAGCGTTACATGAATTCTTGAAGTACTGAGAAACAGAGGAGTTGTAGTCAATTCAAAAACGCTGGATACGGGAGCAGAGAGAAGGCTAAGGCTTGAGTAATTACGAGGACCTAATTGCCAATTTTGTGGCATTTGCTGTTGATCAAAACATTTTGCTCAATCTTTTTTCTAACGCTGTAGCTAAAAACCTAAATGTTTTTGGAATTTTACCAACTGGAAGTCTTCCAACTGCTTCTTTATAGGTTAGTTAAAGAAGAATATATATGAAACTTTCAGAACGTTATACAGTTGTAATTGTTGTGCCTTTGCATCAGTAATGATTCAGAGTGTTTTCCATCGGCGTTGGAGACGAACGCGCATATTTAATGAGCTCTCTATAGTTTATTCGCTCACCTCTCGAGACTTGCAAAATTCGCATCCAAGGAAAATTTAAATGCGCCAAAATATTGTTGAAAACTTCCGGGGAAAACTAATCCTTGAGCGAAGTGGCAGATGTTGTGCCCGGGTGTTGTGAAACAATCTCATTTGCATCGGGCATATTTAATGAGCTTTCTCGCCTTCTTCATTCTACCCTCGAAACTTGCCTAAATTCGTTTCAAAACACTATTCCTTTTCTCTCTCGAAGAAATAAAACTAATGAAAGTGCAGACATGCCACAGACGTTCCAATCCGCCAAGTTAATCTTGAACTAAACTTGAAAAGTTTTCCGAGTGTTGCCAACCTCACTCGCTACAAATATATTTTCAGTCGGGTGAAATCAACATCCTGCGCTCTGATCTGCTCTGATTGGTTTAGTGGGAGCATGCGCAGACAATTGTCCCTGGACCCTCTCTCTGCGAGATCGGAGCGTTGCGTGACAGAGAGAGGGGCCAGAACTGGACTAGTTTGGCCGCCAAACATTTGAAGTTTGACAGCCGTTCAACTTGCATTCCTACGTGCGTGATCTGGTTTCAATGCCAAATTTTGATAAATATTCGAAAAGGTCAACATGTTTTCTCACGTGCCGGTTAATATTCCCGAGTATCGAAGAAACAAATCTAAAATCTACATTTTCTAGGTGTTCTTCGTTTTCTAGACACCCGCCATTTTAGCGAAACATGCCCTAACAACGTTCAAACTTCAAAGGTTTGGTGGCCAAACATGCCACCTTTGACACCCAGTTAGAACATGTTATTCCGTCACGTGTCCACGCTTAGATGAAAACGACGGTATTACAATACAGAACTGAGCACGACGGCATTTTCTATCTACAAAATGAAAACGAAACATATGCAGCAGATTTTTCACATTACCAACAAGCTGTAGGTTATACCAGCTGTGTTTAGATTTCCCGTTAGTTTCACGTTGGATGGAATGACGTCATGGACAAACGGCCAGGCTAAGAACGATTCAAAATGGCGGCCCGCGATGTTGAATTTTGGCCTTCTTTGGAGAGGAATTGCAGTGGGCTCGGATGCACTTTAGAAGCTAAAACCTTGGTCAGTAACTCAACTTAGTGTTACCTTTTTGTTGGCAGTTTAAAAAAATACACCTTTTCTGGAGTGATCTTCTCCTTTAATTCATGCGACAGGCACGTTTGAATTTGACAGGTTTCCCGATTTGCATTAACCACTCCCAACGGATTCTCACATTGTTTGATTTTCACTTTTGCTTTCCTAACGCAATCACCTCCTTTCAATCAGTCGTGTCCTGATTTCTTTCAAAAAGCTGGTATTGGAGAGAAAAGAATAAAAAAAATTTTAATCAGATGACCGTTGAAACCTGATGACCGGGGAAACCTGTCAAATTCCCATGTGCCTGAGGCATGATGTCATGCATTCGTCCAATCAACAATCGGCTAATCGAATATTTCATTCTTCGTTTGAAAAGTGGATTATTGAATCGAATACATAAATCAATATTGCAATAAACAACTTCAAATTTTTATTTTGTGGGAGTACGCTAGAACTGGCTGACGACTGTAAAAAGTCTCATGATACGAACAGCGCTGGGAAGAGCCCCCGAACATTTGATTGACGGCAGCGAAAAACGCATTTGTCGGTTGAGCTTTCAATCTTAGCGCCCGCATGTTATTGAAAGGCACAGTAAGAGAGGTCTATTTTCCACTTATAGCAAACCTTCTCATTTTGTTTTCTGTCTGTAAAAATCGTTGATTGCAGATTTGAATTATAATTTTTTTGCAACGACATCTTCTCTGGCCGGGAAATTGAGGCTGGAGAAAAATTGCTAATAGTGTAAAGATTTTATTCCTGTAAACACCATACCAATCCAAGTTAATTAACCATTTCAAAAGACGAAAAAAAGAAGAAGCAAATTTACTTTACTCAGGTGTCCGCTTGTTGTTTTTGCTAGGCGTGAACTTCAGGGGAGTTCTAATAAATAAAGTAGATTTTTCCTGGAGCTTTTGACTGAAAGCTTTGGGAGTCAAGATGACACAAGGCAGCTCCCAATTTGTAAAAAAAATCCTTTACTAATTGAATTTCTTTCGTCTCCGGTTATATAAAACTACTTCTAACTTGAAAAATGTGTGAAGCGCAACCATGAAACGATAATGGATCAAATTTGTAAAGCGATAATGATTGATTCATGCAATAATGGCCTAAATTGTGGCAGTGGAACTAGACATCGGACGCAGTTGGATACGTTTAATTCGCTAGATAGTGATTTACATGAACTGAAGAGAGCTGTAACAGTATTCTGTCTTTGAACCCTCGGAAAAAAAAAAGCACCACTGTAAAGCACATGCATAAAAACAGTTTTCTTTGGCGTGGGCATTCCCGAAAGAAAATTAGTTCTAGCAAGCGAAATTGCCCAAAGGTAGCAGCTTACCAGCTTACCACCAGGCCACAGTTGTTAGGAAAGAGACGTGGTTTTACATCAGTGATGTCGTGAAGGGGAGATCGACTAAAACACAAGTACAACTTGTAGGGTTCCAAACAGCGACGAAAATCTTTGTAATCCTTCTCACTCTCAGTTGTCAAGTTGATCTAGTTTGATCCAGGCCTCAAAAATTCTATAGAATGTTTTAATTAATCTCTATTTCTTACATTTGACAGCAGATAAATAAAAGGGTTAATTTCTAAAGAAACTGTGGTGTTGCGTCGGTGGGGAAGCGAAACAAAAAAATCTGAAAAATTTGGATTTATCAACGGAGTTGATAAGGTAAATTGGCCACCGTAAAGAAATTGAAAACTAAAGTGTCGAGTGTCAGCCCTTCGTCAGAGCGAATCAAAGACTGATTGTGGGTTGTGTGTGGTTTATATGTAGAGCAGTGGAGCTTATTCAATTTGTGGAAACATGGCAATGTAAAAAACAAGAATGAATTAGTTAAATGAAAAGTGTTCGTTGATACCGTGGGGGGATGAGTTCCGATTTGCAAGATGAATTTTCGTCTAAATGTTTACGGCTTCTGTGTTACTCTGATGTAAGGAAAGGCCGCAGACCGTCATGTGTTGGCTAGAACGATCAAGGAGTGTGGGCTAGCGATTGCCTAGTGTCCAAGCGTTCGCCTTGTCTCCTTCTGTTTCGTCAATCTATATCTTTTTGCGTAAAGAACATGCGATGCCGATAGATAGCATTTGCGGAGGTGCTTGTAAAAAGATAAGTGCTTTTAATAGATCGCTTGGGTCCTGTTATCTTGTCTGCATTGCGAATCAAAGGACAAGTGTTTTAAATATCGTTTTAAAGGTACCAGGTTGATCGCCAGTTTTAAACACACTTCTAACTAGAAAACTCCCTATGTTTTTTGTTGCGTTTCAGTGAAATCAGTGGGGGCTGCGAAAAGATTCTACTTGTTTCTTATCATTTTGGGGTAATTTCAAGTTCTTTAAAACGAGGTTTTTGAATGCGAGGTTGTGTGGACAAAAATTGAGCTCAAATGGAATTCTGTTTCTTTTTTCATATTACTTTACTATACTAAATATGTTACTAAATGGAAGAAATATTTTATATCCTATTATTAGGTAAATATTATATATACTATAGGAAATGTCAAAATAGCTTACCTACACTTAGAGGTTTTATTACTAGGACAAGACGTGTCTTCAATATCGAGCTCCATATTGCCAGGGAAAAATAACCTCTTTTTCATTTACAAAAGTGGGAGAAGCTAATTAACGAACTTAGATAATTGTTAATGGAACACCTGTTTGTGGAAATGCCGTCTTTTTACTTAGCTGTATCTTTTCTCCGCTTTGTTTTGTTGTTGTTATTATCATTTTCTTTCTTTCCTTTTTAATGTCAAAATTTAATTAGTTAAATTGTAAATTAAATTAACTATTAGTAATTAGTAATTGTTTGTAATTATCATTAATACAACATTCGTAATACATGTTTGCAAATCAATAAAAACTATTAGAAAAAAGGAAGAAACATGTTTTACTCATGATTGGTGCTATGACCAAAATATTTCTAATACAATATTGTTGTAAGCACTTCAAAAACTTCGGTTTAAATACAACAAGTTGGTGCCATTTGCCTCTAATTTTCATTTTCGTCCACAGGCCCCCAAATTTTGACCCAAAACATTGGCGAAAATGGCCAGATTTTAAGCGAAAATGAAAACTTGACAGAGTAACGTGTTACATTCTTCAGTTGTACGCACTGATGTAGATGATATAGTTATCACTTTATCTAGAAATGTTGAAATATATTTCTCAAACTCATTAATAATTCATAAAGAGAAAACAAAGGAAATCACTACCGTGACGGTGGTTTGGATACCGGATCTTAATTAGCATAAAGTTTTGCGAACTTTTGCTTTGAATTTCTCCAAGAATTATGAATGGTTTGAGAAGCCATATCAAAAACTCGAAAGAGTGTTTCATCAGGTATCCAAACACCTCGAAGTCGGTCAAAAAAACTCGGCTGCGCCTCGTTTTTCCAACCACTTCTCGGGGTTTGGATATCCTGATGAAACACTCTTTCTCGTGTTTGATATATTACGTCCCAAACGTGAAAACAAATCCATGTAAACTGGGCTTCGTGAATGTCATACTCGATAGAAGCGGTGACTGGACTTATCGCTGTTGTGCTCGTGCGGTCGTTGCTGTTTAGCGGATGCATCATTCAGATTATGCGTAATCTTAAGATGTACGGAAGGATCTAGAAAGACTGGGATCTACACACCAACTACCTAAATTTTAAAACGAAAAAAAAAACATGCAAATCGTCCTTTGAAAAGAGAGTGTTCGGCATTTGTCTGCTATTCTTCGAGTTGAAGTTAGCGTAGAAATATTCTGGATATATAGGTATTCGGATACAAAGTGTTCACTTTATTTCTCAGATTTTAAGCACTAGGATTTGTGACGCAATGCGGATAGTTTTGACCCCACTGAGATTCGTCCTGTTGTATTTAAACTTGAAAAAAAATGCAGTACCAATGGTTACGGGATTCCCCACGAATCCGGTAAATGCTGGTTTAGTGTAAACTTAGGTGTTTGTAAGAATCAGGCTTTTTCGAAACTTCTCGTATTGCGACATATTTCAGTCAGTTTCATACCAAGTTAACCTGGGTTCAGTATCTAATATAAAACCGTTCGACACCGAAAATTCAGTTATTTCTGACAAAAAAAGGAAACCCGTAATGAAAAACAACTCAGTTTTCAGTATATTGTTCATCGTGAAATTTGTTTACAGGTACATTTGGTAATAAAGCATGTGAAAATTTCTATCAAACAGAGTAAGAGGCAATGAACTATCTGTCCTTCTTATAGATCGACTGTAGTACCCTTCCATGAAAACTGTACTGCGCTTTTTTAACTCTATAATCAAAGAGATATCAATTGACTGAAATTGTCTGAACAAAACGTCGCACGAATTTTCGTTTTGAGTTCCTCTGCAAAACAAACTGCGGCTTAAAATTCTACAGCTCATAGCTTATCTTTATCTATTGCAACATATTCCAGTTCCATACTAAGTTAGCTTGGGTTGAATATATAACATAAAACCGGTCGACACCGAAAATTCAGTTATTTCTGCCAAAAAAGTAAACCCGTAATGAAAAACGACTCAGTTTTCAGCGTATTGTTCATCGTGAAATTTGTTCACAGGTGCATTTGGTAATGAAGCATGGCGAAAATTTCTATCAAGCAGAGTGAGAGGCAATGAGCTATCTGTCCTTCTCATGCATCGACTGTAATACCCTTCCATAATAACTGCCCTTTTTTGACTTTATAATCAAGGAGATACCAATTAATTAAAATTGTCTGAACCAAACGACACTCGAATTTATGTTTTGAGTTCCCCTGCAACACAAACTGGGGCTTACAACTTTGCAGCTCATAGCTTATCTTTAAACGCTATAAGTAGCACTTTGCAAAATTGAATGCACTTTATCCTTATTAAGAAACTGGCATGTCAAGCACTAGTCTTTTCTCAGTCTATCTTCAGCCAATTTTGGATCCACTTCCATTTTTCATTTTACCTTTAGTTATTCTTACGGTAGCTGCATTACAATGATTCCAAAAATAATTTTGAAATAATCGACTGCAACAAATTTCTTCGGAAAACGCTTTTGCTTAAACCAAGGTGGCCTTTCTACATTGTTCAGCAATGATGAGTTGTGGAACATAAATGACAGATGATAGTCTGTAATATTAACAACGGGATCAACAATAACAACAGCTGACAATCGGTTTTTATTGAGAACTAAAATATAGCTTAAACATATTCAAGCCTACGAGAAATTAGGTTTAACCCTAATGCACAACTTGCTGCATTGGTTATGGAATTTATAAGAGGTTCCGAGGTTACCATCTAGTTAGGGAGACATTACTCGGGTTGTAATTCTGAGTTCCTCCTAGAAAAGGCCCTAGCTTTGATGTTTGCAGCTCACAGCTAATTCGCCTTAAAAGCGCCAAGTTGTACTTTTGCTAACTGGATCCTTTTTATTAAGCTAACCTACCAAATGACATGTCAAGCGTTGGCCTTTTCTTAGACTGCGACTACGTTTTAAAAAAAAAGCGTGTCTTATACAGCCACGAAAATGACGAATTCAACTAATTTTTGTATTCCATTCTATTTTTCATCTTACCTTTAGTAATCTCACGGAAGGTACATTGCAAATGTCGCCAAAATTATCATCATTATCAGTATGCATACAGCTTTCCTGACTAATAATTAAGCCACCTAAATGTTAAAACTAAACAATAATAAGCACAAATGTGACACCAGGCACGACGCCCACCAAGTAAAATTTCAAGTAACATTTGACAACTAAACAACTTGCAATAACTTCAGAGCAATTTTTTTTGGGAAGCGTGACATTAGTTAGCCTCCAAAATAGGTTAGCAAGGAACGATTCGGGAAGAAAAAAAACATATTTCAGGGCCTGATCTTGATGAAAATGATCAAGAAAACGTATTCGGGTCTTTGCCGTCCATATATTTTTTTCGCGATTGTGTTCCTTTACATAACTTGCCTTACTGACAATAGGTTTGCAGTGGCTCCTGATCAAACGAGGGAACAAACCATCTGCATTAAGTAACAGGATGAGAAAAGTGTTTTTCTGCGTGGTTGAATAACGATGAGTTGTGAAAAATAATTGACAGCTCAATAACTATAATATTAACGATTAAGTAAAAACACAAATTTGACACTCGATCATATTCAAGTTACGCTGACTGACAAGTAAACAGGGCGTTTTTCAATACATCGGTTACTGGTTTCAGAGGTGTTATTGATGAAAAATAAATTCTGGGTCTTAGAGGTTTTTTAATGTTTTAAGTGAGAATTTGAAAAGACAGCCAATTAGTAGCTCAAGGGTTGCAGTCCACAGACAGTTCTAATTAACAAAACTTGCTACCAATATAGGATTTTCCTTAAGACGGTACTTTAGCCTACAGAAATGTCTGAAAAACCTTCTAGATTCTTTACATATATAGCTTTGTACACCATTCAGGTTGAAAAAAAGAAACGAACAAAAAAACAAAACAAAAAAATGGAAGCAAAAAGCAAGCACTTAAACATAAGGATAAGTTAATGGCTTTGGTGGGCAGATGCATCATTGAAATAGCTTTCAACCACTCATTTTCAACTATTTGAACTTTTTTTTCAATGTCAACATTAAATGTTGATTTTATAGCATCATAAAAGGATATCTACAGTTAAAGATGGCATGTTCCATGGAAAAATTTTTATGAAAGCAAAGTTCTAACATGCGTTATTAATTATTAATTAACTATCTAACTGCCGTCTACTGTATTATTTATAATTCCGCTTCTGAGCCACGCTGGAGTTTGAGAGTCTCTAAAATTTTTTAAATCGGCCCAGAAACAAAACATCACCTTGCTAATCATCAACACACAGGTGGCTGATTAACTTCAGTTAGTCATCGGAAATGGCAATATCTGTAAAAAAAACTTGCCAAAAAGCTGACTGTGAAATTGAGCGTTGCATCATGCCTAGAAGGGAAGATATTGGTTGCGAATTTCGAAAGTATTGCAGACGGCGTTAGAAATTCTTATACCTTAATCAAGAAACGTGTACTGCAACACAACGGTCACTCTGTTTATACAAGCTCACAAAGAAATTGGTTAGCGACGTATCAACATAAAAAGAAGAATACCCACTCCGAAATTAAACGTCAAGTCAGTGACGAGCGAAGGGTTAAAATCACGTACGTTTTGCATGGACAATTTGTGGCTGATTATCTTATGTCGCTTTTTATTGGGTTCGCAAACTTAGTCATGATTCCAGGGGATGGTGACACATCCAAGGAGTCGATTAGATGGCGAATTTTTAAGCCCGGGCTGAAATTTCGGTCCCCCCACCGGGCTGAAATTTTCTTGCGATTACATGGTGAATTTCAGCCCGGGCGCAATGCTTAAAACTTTGTGGGAAACGTTTGTAGGAAAGCGTTTTACATTCACAACTCAAGCGGTGCGCCTGCCTGACTTCATATTTCAGCCCGGGCTGAGATTTGAATGCGATTACACATGTGAGGTTTTTCAGCCCGTTTGACCGGGCTGAATTTCTCTTCACGTAATCGCAAACGTCGTTTTAAGAAGATTTGTTCAGGAAGCCGAGCTGAAATTTCAGCCTGGCCTTTAGTTCTGCTGGAAAATGTTCAAAAATATAACTTCGCATAACTTCACATTCTTTTGGTAGGTTCTTGAATGTCACGAATGATTGACTGCTATGTTAATGATATATATTGGGGTGGGAGGGGTGGTTACGACCGTTGTATTCTCGGGAGGAATTCGCGTTGCACATGACAATTGTATGAATCCTTACAAATGGGTGATTAATCTAAACGATCCTCATACAAAGTTGGTCAATTGCCATCGCTCCATGCCAAAAGTGCAGATGAAGTTCTGAATGTGGTACAAAATCACTGCCTTTGCAATGGATACCCCTCAAAAATTCTCACAGATAATGGAGGCGAGTTTTCAAGTGCAAAATTGAAATCATTTTGTGAGAAAAACCAAATAAAACCTTCCCATGGAGCACCGTAGAACTCCAATTACTCAAAGTTTGGTAGAAGAAATAATAGAACATGGAAAGAAGATATGAGATCTATAATAATGGGCTCAAATGATAAGACCCTAGACAGATGTTGTGAATGCAGAATAGAAGCGTCATATACAATGATCATTACAGTCTACCGAGCAATTCACACAACACCATATGAAGCAGTATTTGGAATTAAGGCCCACCGTGAGAACATTACGAACACTACTGATGAAGGTATAAATGATCAAGAGCAGGATGTTGACATAACTTCAAGCAAGAACATGGCAGAAATTGAAGGGTGTGAAACTGCTGAAAGGCCAGCCAAACGTCAAAAGATTTGCCAGCAACAAACTCAGTACAACAAAAAAATAATAAAGCAGACCAAACAACCCACAAAGGCACATTTCAAAGTAGATGAAATGGTTGCATTTAAGGTAGACAGAGTCGACAAAACCAGTCCAATACACCCAAACAACTTGAATCATTGTAAGAAGCTATTAAAGTTACTCCGGACCTTCGCGGGTGCCCCCCCCCCCCCCTGTCCTCCGGGAAAAAATCTGTATGCGCGCCATTTTAAAGGAAAGCATGGCAAACTACAGGGTGTCCCAAAAGTTCGTTCCTCTTATTTCATGCGCCATAACCTTTGATCGAAACTTTATTTTTATATGAAATTTCATCAGAGATGTTTATCACTCTATCGAGTACATGTATTTAGAAGTTTAATATCTGGCATGCCCCCCTTTGTTTTTTATCACATTCTGTAGCCGTTGCGGCATGGAGTGGGATAAGTCATTTGGCGTGGAGAGCAGGATATTCTTCCAGGCTTGTTTGGGCCGTCTTTTCAGATCCTTCATGGTCTTAGGAGTTGGGTCTTTGTAGACAACTTCGCCATTATGCTCCAAAGTTTCTCTACGGGGTTGATATCTGGCGAATTTGGAGGCCAGCTCGTTTTCTCCGTAAAATTTGGCAGGTTTCTTTTGCACCATCCTTGGGTGGCCTTGGCTGCGTGTGCTGGCGCCCCGTCTTGGACGAACGTCATGTGTCGATTGGAACTGAACAGTTTTCGTTTGTCTATTGCTTCATTCACATTTTTACGGCGAAGGAGAGGCTTCACTTCTTTCCCTAATATGTTGTTGATGTAGTATTCGGCAGTCAAAGTCTGTCCTTGGGGCATAAAATGAAGCTCAGTGAGACCGCGGCCTGTCATTCCGCCCCAGATTATCCATTTTGAGCTTTTTTTCACCTGGTATGCAGGAGGAACGTGGCTCTCCTGAGACCCCCAAACAATATCATCCTTGGGATTAATTAGGCAGCTGAAACAAATATTTTGGACATTCGTGCGTAAAAAGAAAATCATCCCATTCTTCTGTAGTAAGGTTTCTGTACTGCCTAGCAAATTTCAGGCGAGCTGCACGTTGCTTGGCGGTGAGCAGAGGTTTCTTTTGCCGTCTCAGCGGCCTCCAACCTTCGCTTTTCATGAACCCCCAGACGGTGTTTTTTCCCCCAACAAGGCCTTTGCTTGCTAACTGTTGTGAAAGCTGCCTCGTCGAATTTCCCCTTTCGTACGTAGCTTTCTTCAGAACTTTTTTAGCTGCTTCATTCAAGACTTTCGGTCTTCCCATTCGTTTCTTGTCTTCGAAACCTTCATTTGTCGACGATCATTTTACTACCCAACGGATTTTTCCAATTTTTTAGCAATTTCTTTTACTGATAAGCCAGTAGATCTAAGTATAAATGCTTGGGCTCTCAAGTAGCTGAGCTTTTTTGCGTTAGGAGGGTTCATCTTTCACGATAAATAACAAAAAACGAGGAAAGAGTGCTAGCAATTCCAGCTACAAAATACGAAAAAATATTTGGCGGGAAATATACACGCGCTCGCGCACCTTTGGAGGGAAAATGCGCAAATTAAATACTCGAGTCAAAAGAAGGAACAACAAATAAATTTGTAACATTTAACAAGATTGAAATAGACAACTTTTGTTTGAAAGATTTGTTCATCGAGTCTAATCGTACTGAATTACAGACCTATAAAGTAGAGGAAAGAACTTTTGGGACACCCTGTATGTATCGTTGGAAAGCTTAAAAAATGTAGATTTCGGAAAAATGTGAATTCCCAGTTTTTTTAATTCCACAACAAAAAAATGCAAAAATGACCGCGAAAATGACCATGCGTCATTCTGGCAAACAGATGAATTAATAAGGTACCAAAATACGGCAGATTTTTGTGAAATGTAGCCTGAACATTCCCTAGATGTTGTGAAACAAAAGTGTGTCGGGGATTTTTGAAATTTATAATAGTTCACCCGTGGCGATCTTCAATGCAACGCCCATCGCGCATTCTTTGCTACTTGAACTTGACAGATTAATTAAAAAATAACCAGTCAGAATATAGGAAAATGCTGACACGCTTTTGATGATTGATCCTTTGTGATTAACACTATGCAGTTATTTTGCAAATGCGCTTGGTTTTCATATCCTATCAATTCAATCGTTGTTTGCGATTTTC
The DNA here is from genome assembly GCA_964017195.1 of Siderastrea radians. NCBI lineage: Eukaryota > Metazoa > Cnidaria > Anthozoa > Scleractinia > Rhizangiidae > Siderastrea > Siderastrea radians. The sequence continues at coordinate 67,067,929 of OZ024888.1, read as the reverse complement.
TTTTGCGGAATTGAAGAAACCGGCAATTTATATTTTTTTCCAAAATCTACATCTACATCTATTAAGCTTTCCAACGATATATAGTTTCCCTTGTTTTCCTTTAAAATGGCACGCATACGTTTTTTTTCCCCGAGGACACCAGCGAAGGTCCGGAGTAACCTTGAGGCAGATGGATCTTTCAGCCTTAGTAAAGAATGTGGATCTGACTGTTTTCTCTGTCGATTCGTAGATATAGTATGTTAACAGAATATTATTAGTCATTTCAATAGAATATTATTAGAATATCATTATCAACAATTTTCTCATATTATTATTGTTGGATACACACTTATGTTTTGTATTTAATCACTTTAGTTACTTTAACTATTTTGTGTCACCAATTAGCATACATGCTAAAGTTCCTTGACACATGAATAAAGTTATTATTATTATTATTATTATTATTATCATTATTATTATTGTTATTATGGAGATAGACAATAATTAGGCAAAACTTGTTACTCCCCTAGCGGTCATAAAAGGATTCATAGCACTTTCTAGGTTAAATCGATGCACTTCAACTAATGTAACGCTTGATTACAGCAAAGAAATATCATTTACAGCTGCATGTAAACAAGCGGATGATTTGCAGAATTAGTTATTTAGAAACATACAGTTTGTTCAATAAAGAGCAAACAGACATTCTAGTTTATAGTAGTCATTTCAATGCCATTACATAAATCTAAGCTTAAACCAATGTAACAGTTGATTACAGAAATCTCATTTGCTCACGATATGCTGAATTAGTTATTTAGAATCAAACAACGTGTTCAACAAATAAAGAACAGACATTCTTGTTTCATTACTCTTTATTTCTAATATTCATTTCAATAAGACATTCAATAACTTAAAGTTTAAATTGTTGTACTTCAGCCAATGTAACACTTGATTACAGCAAAGAAATCTCATTCGACGTATGTATGTAAGCAAGCTCAAAATTTATAGAATTAGCTATTTACAAACATGCAATTTGTTGATAAAGAAAAGACATCCTTGTTTAATTATTGTTCATTTCTAGTAGTCATTTTAATGACGTCCATCCCTAACCCTATTTCAAGCTAACCCTAACACCAGAAGAAGAATGAATAGTATCCCACAATCCTTTGCGTTTTCAACTATATTATCAAAATCTGAAGTGACGTCATCAGTCTCTCGAGGGATCGATGACATGAGTTTCACTCAAATGGCGGCAGCTTCGTTTGCAACGTGTTACAACGCAAAATACTCAGTTTAAAAACCGTTGAACCTGTCTGGTGTAGTACTCACGATGCGTATCAATGGAAGAATTTAGTGTTCAGCTGAAAGGTTTTGCCTATGCTGCATTTTATTGCAAGGAAATTCGCTAGAGTTTCCTCGAAAGTTTGCCCAGATGAAGGGTCTGATTGTCCTCAAAGTACATCGAAGATCGCTCAGTTGAAGAACAGTTCATCGGTTTGTGCAGTCCTACTTGACTCAAATAAATGGCATTTGAAATCGCATTGCCATGAGTATATTCTTTTACAATTGTAATGTTTTGATCATCTCTCCGAATTCGTTGTTAAAGACGAGATCCAGCGAGTTGTATCTTGTGTTTACACGAGGATGGTGATTGTAAGCAATGTATTCAAAATCGCTTCTTCGAGTAGTTTTTAAATGCACAGGACAATGGACAATTAACTGGAACAATAATTTGCGATCTCGAAGTTTTGTGTCAAACTACTTCGACCATTTCAAGAAGAGACAGTAATAGTGATATCTGTCACCCAGTTGGCCATACTCAAGGAGAAATCAACTGCTAATAACCGGTAATCTTCATGGCTCCTTTTGAGTTCATCTAACAAATCATCTAACAAAACAAAAACGATCATTTCACTCCTTGCTCGCACAGAAAGCACAATAAAGAAAAAGCGCAATTAATCTCCTAACCCTGCTTATTGCTCTATTACATTAGTCGTGGAATCGCCATGTGAGTTAAAACGGTGATACTCGCAATTGCGGGGATTTGGACCATTTTTGAACCTATTGAAATTTGAAACTGTCAGGTTACTAAGGGTCACTACGGTACAAAGTTGTCCAAGTATCTTTTAATTATTCAGATTTTAACTGTTTCTCTAAATTACTCAATCATAAAGAGACTTATAATTAACTTCGTGCAACTCATTGAAGCGACAGTTATTCAAATTATCGAAGAAACCTATTTCAAATGTACTAAGTTCAAAAGAAACAACACCTATTTCAAAATGAAAGTTGTAAGTTTGTGTTTTGAAGTGTACTATTCCGAACGAAACGCTTTATCTGTAAAAAAAATCCTAAGCGAAAACAGGCAAAATCCGCCATGTGTCACAAGACATTCGCCATCTTCATGAAATTCCATGAGGCAAAGGATTGTGGGATACTATTCGTTCTTCTTCTGCCCTAACACCATCTTGAAGCTAACCCTGACACCAACCTAACCCTAAACCTAATACCAACCTAACCCTAACCTTAATCATTTAAAGTTAGAGTCTAGGCCTGAAAGCCATCCCATTTCACAGCCTAACCTCATAATTAATAATCATGAAGATAGCCAGTTCCTCTCACTGCTGTGGATGGTCAAAAAAATGAACTGGTTTGAAAAAAGTGAACTGGATTTGAAAAAAACAAACCTGTTTGACAAAATAAACTGGTTTGAAAAAATTTAAACCAAAAATAAAATTTAACCACAACATGTACACTTTAATTTTCCCGCGATAGGCAGCTCTTTGTTCGAAGTTCGGATTTTGTTGTTGGTTTTTAGCGTTATTGTTAGCGTTAAATGTGTCTAAGATCAAATATTTTTAACCTACGAGGTCACTCTTCGACTTCATATTTTGTAAAATGGAATGATTTTGGAGGTTTAACTTTCAATAGAGCCTGTGCTGCCTGTGGGCTTTTTCGCAAAAACTCTTTGGAGGGAGACGATAAAGAAGACTGTTAGGAAGAGATACCAATTCATCAAAAATTTATGATACTTTTTGGACCACTTACACTATCTTATGTTGCCGAACAAGTAGCCAGAATCAATTATTATTGAACACAACTGACCAGACGAGATGTTGTTTAGGCTTCCATGCATGTTTAATCAAGTTACGTAGAAACGTCAAGTGAGACACTAGAGTAGAACGTTTTAGAAACCGTTCTTATCTTAAATGGATTGCATTACATAACAACGCAACTTCAACCTAGTTAGTTGACTCTTAGTTGGAAATCACCTTTGAGGCGCCATTAGGAAGGGGGGCGGGGGCATGGCCATCCCATATCCCTTTAACTTCTAAATATCCCATATCTCCTTTACTGTGCGGTCTCGTATCCCTAAAATGATTAATACTGATGACGTCATTTCCTGACGACAAAAATTTTGTACTATTGTTTAATAAATACGAAACTAACCTTTTTACTATCCTACACCCTGCCATTCCTTCAAAATAAAGCGCTAAAGTATTTGTCAGTATTGGCAGTTTCAGCCTTTGTACGACGATTGATTCCTACTGTTCAGGTTTTCCATGTCAAACTCTAACTAAAATACTTTCCTTTTTGGTTTAAACGTGAATTAGAGTATCCTTTAGTTTGGTGTTTGTTCCTTTGAAGAACTTGATGTCAGCTGTGAATTTTATACTCGTTGCATACTGAACAACGGCATCTAATTAACTTGGGAAAACTAATGATCCTGACATGTATGCCTGACTGAATGATCGCCAATTTAATATCGATATGTAGGCTTACTTTGTTTGTAATCTTGATAATTGGAACTATCAGAAATGACCAGATATCTTGGAAAGTTCGCGTTGGATATCCCCATATATTTCTTTTTAAAATATCCCTTATTCCCATAATTTTTTCTGTCTGCTTTCTGTATCCCGTATAACTATATTTTTTCCAAAATATCCCGTATCCCCATAACCCCTAATGGGGCCTCAAATATATGTGTTTTTCGTGTGTTTTCTTCACTTATCGGTTAAATAGATAAGATAATGTAAGTGAAATACGAGATCTCAAAGAAGTAACCGAAGAGTTTATTTTGAGTAACGCGCTTTGCAAAAGATGTTTGACAACCCGTCATTTCATTCAGTGTTTCAATCAACTTTGGTGAATCCTCTTTTTACCATTTAGCTGCGATTTGTAAGTCTTTAGGGGAATTATTCCAATGAAAAAAATACTTATTTAGAAACTCACAAACGGTGTTGCTTTAATTTGTTTTTACCGCGCTTGAAAAGTTGGTCATTCAAATAATCAAATTCTTTGTCTCCGCAAAATCGTCGTTCATATCCCATTTAGAGTGACAGAACAAAGTTCAGTCAACAACGATTTTGCTTTGACAGTTTTGGGTCTACGTCCTTTCTTTGAAATCTCGGTCAAGTCCGAATAAATATGTTTGTGATTGCACGTTAAAATGTTCCCAAAACATACCCCTACACTCTCGTGACTTTAATCGTGCCTTGCATTAGTTGACGTCTTTCTTTGAGGCCTGATTAGATAACAGCTCTCCGCGTGGATGTATTGATTGCCTGTTACATCCGCTAATCAGTAGAATTTAGTTTTACGGCAGTCAGTCGGGATAAGCATTCCTTCTTGTCACTGAAGTGTCCCGTAGCGGGTTGCAGATGCAAGTGGACGGTTACGGAAATGGTAACAAAAAAAAACAACAAAAAAACGCCAATCAAAACTGTAATTATTCGTAACGAAGTTCATATAGTCTCATGTCTCAAAACGTACACACGCGATCTGAAAAACGAACATACGAAATAAGAATGTCACTTAGGCGAGCGCTATTTAAGTGTCCCTTACCACGCTACCGTCTTACTTACCGATGAAAGCCAACAGTTTAAATCCCCCTCGAGGCCTAGAAGTTGCACAATATTTAGAAAGACCTAAAAATCTCTGTTGTTTTTCAAACCAATTCATCTTTTTTGACCAGAAACGTTGCCGCCAACTGAAGACTACAATTTTGTATGCAAGCATTTTAATCCCTAGAAAGGCAACAAGCAGCTTTACATAATTAACAAGAAAAGCCCCAGGGGCATTAGACCCCGCCGTTGTTCCCCCCCCCCCCCGGGGGGTGTAAAATATGTTACGGTCACTCAAGATAAAAGCCCTTGCCTGTGTAGCGAAAGACACGACGAGTATTTGTTTGGCCGAGCGAAAACCGGAGGTCTGGGGCAAGTGACCACCCAAAAACAAAAAACACCACGGAAAAAAAATGGGTATTACTAGACCCCGTCCTGACGGCGGGGTAATAATGCCTAAAAGTAACTAGGTAATTGCTACTGTTTCTCTAAGATTTCTCAGCCTTTCACAGGTTTTTTCCCGTGAGTACAGTAACACCTGAATTTTGTTGCAAAGAAAAGGCGTTGTTTCTTGTGCTGTCCTGGGTGCACAAAGTAACCGATAAGCAACCAAAGAACCCAAAGATAAGTGGAGGTTTCTGCAACTGTTCCCTACGCGTTGAAGTATTTCCAAGCACTGTCGTTGAGTTTTTTGGCTCGTCGATCGTCCTCCAATCGAGTGCGCCAGAAAACGCAGGAGAAATACCTCACGTACACAGGAAACGGTTGTATAAAGCTTCACTTATCTTCTGTTATTTCACGCAACTGAAACTTGAACCTGATCGCGTGCTCAGTTATAGTTTGATCACCATTTGTAGCAGATCTAGATGTGGAAGTTGGAACTTAACCACTGACGTTCTTGAGCCGCGGACGGCAGCCGGAAGTCGAATGTTTCCTTGTTTTAGCTTCTCACCAAAGCCTGGGATACTCTTATTTTGGTATCTGGTGGGTTGCCTTTGTGGACCTGTTGGCATCACAATTGGTTAAAAAGAAAAGAACAAGAACAAGAACAGCAACAAAAACAGCAACAACAACTTTAAGCTTTCGGTTGCTGTCCTTGACTCAAGAAGACCTGTGCATAAGAAGTTCTACATTATAATGCCAGGCAGAAGGTAAAGAATTCGTTAGTAAAATGTCACTCTGTGGCACTTGGTTATGCTGTATCGGTTGGCTGGGTGGTGATGTTGTTCATGTCAAAGTCTTGTGGTTCCCTTGCAACATTAACCCTTGATGAACGTAAGCTGCAGCATATCATCCCCTTCATCTTCTCTCTGAACGTTTGGTTTATCAGAGCATATGCAAACGGATTCACGGCAGAATTGAACATGACCATTGTATGAGCAATGGAAATCGAAAGAGTACTGAGCTTGTGGGATGTGAAGGCCTCCGAGATGTGGAGTATTTGGTCACTGACCCAGCAGATTATAAAGCTGGCACTGACAGTCACAACCATCAAGGTGACTCGCTTTCGTACCTTTAGCACACCCTGTGTACAGAGACAGATTTTATTAGAATAACCATATAAGACATCTAAACAATAAGTTTGGCCTTTAAAATATATAACAGAAGAAACATCGCTAGTTTGCTTGCCAGCTTATGTGTTTTGACAAGAAGCCAAGGAAAAGAAGGAATCAGCAAGCAAAGAAGTAAGTCTATTATCTGCTGTAGTCTACAAGCATCACCCACAGTCCCCTGTATGTTTTAGTGTTTCAGGGGGTGTCGGGCGCGGCTAATGAACTAACACGCGAATGTCATGACCTGTAACCCTATTCAGCCTAAGCTTTTCTTGGTTCCTGAGCCTGGGGGAAGGAGGCCTCAATACTCCGAGAGCATTAAATTTCTGTAACACTGAATACATAACTTTCCATGAGAAGTTTTGATACTACTTACACGAGGGCATCTAAACTGCCATTCACTCGTACCTTTTGATGATGTGTGATCTCGTTAACGTCATCGCCCTTGAACCACAAAGTGTAGACGATCCTGGAGTATAAGCCAGAAATCAACGTCGAAGAAACGACAACGAAGGCGTTCCACATTGAAAGATAAGCCGTTGACATCCACTTTTCGGGCCACGCTGGCTTGCAGGAGTCACTGCACGAAAAGACGGATTTACCGAGCTTTGCAACTGAAGTAAATATGTAGCAAATTTAGGGCTCTAAATTTGTCACAAATTTGCACAGACGGCATTGTCGAAGCAAAGACACACACTTGTTCCTGCGGAAATTAGGCGCAAATGTAACGTAAACACGAAGTTTGCATCAGATTTGTGTCAGTTTTGCCACCAAGGTAAATTTTCAAATTTCACATTTATTTGCTGTAGTTTTGCTACCCTTAAAAATTAATACTTTTACGGACTCCATAAATCTAAGCAAACACGGTGAAAATCAACTTATTTGCATCAAATTACCATCACTTTTACTTGAGTGGCAAATACACAAATTTGCATTACTTACTCTCACATTTACTATTATAGCAATTGTGCCTATTTGCACCAACTTTACGCCAAGGTCAAATCAGGAAAATTAGGTTTATTTACCCCATATTTACTAAAGGAGCAAACATACTCCTCTCCGAACACGCAAACAAGTGGCGTAAATCAAAGTACTGTCACATTTACTTGAGTAGCAAATAAACAAATTTGGATATCTTACCCTTACATTTGCTATCATTATGGCAATTCTGTTTATTTGCACCAACTTTACACCAAGTCAGCAAATTTAGGTTTATTTACCCCAGAAGCAAATATGGAGCAAATATAACCATTTCCATTTTCGCCAACCTACTCTTTTTTTTATGAAACCCGAAGATTTTCAAGTCATATTTCGTGTACTGTTAATCAGCAAATTTGTCCTAAACAATCCTTTTTGACCTCTGTAAGAAAGTGCACAAGTGCATCATGGCTGAAAACGTACTTAAAATGGCGAATTATTTCCCTCCAAACAAATTGCTAATCTTAGTAGTTTTCGTTCTCACATTGGATAATTCAGTCTTGAACGAGGTCAATCAAACGCACTATGGGATTCCAATGGGATAATAATCACGCGCGCGTCATGTTTTCACGCCACAGGCAATTTTCGCGCCCGCTCGCGTGTTCTTTGTGCTAATCAACCCCTAGTGGATTTGGGAGGTGGATTCATTAGAAGAACAAAGAAAAATGTTTTCTATGCCAGAGGGACTTTGAATCAGTATTACATATCCCAGAAGTGCCCAGACATACAATGATTTAAGAACTCCACGATGTTTGAATTAGCAAGGATGCACAACATTTGCTTAACATTTTGTCTCAATCTGGTAATTATGTTGCATATTTCACATTTTCCTAAATCTTTTCGTCTCAAAATGCTTATTATGTTGCATATCCCAAAAGTGCTCAGGCATATGGTGATGCTAGGACTCCAAGCTGAGTCAGCCAGAAAGGATATTCAACATATCTAAAATTTTGCCGCTGAACAGGGTAAGGTTTTTGGCCTGTCTGTCCTGTACAGGGTCTATAATTTTATGCGAGTTTGTCCCAAACAGGGTATGAACGCGTCCTAAACAAGGTATGGCTGCACGATTGTCACCGTTGTCACTTATACATAGCCAGTCATAGATCGGAAACCTGACGTTTGCCGCCCAGTCTCTAAAATACTGTAAAATTGTCTCGAACGTGAAGAAAGTGTGTAATTTTTTCAATTGTTCTAAACAGGGACCTAAAATGGAGGGTGTTGTCCTAAACGGGATTGGTATTTTACGGCTTTTTGTCCTAAACAGGGTCAGGGTATCAGATCTTCAGCGGTACCCCTACAACCAAACATAAGTCAAGTACCACCCCCGGAAAACATTATTGCTTTCACAAATGAAATCTGTATCTTTCTTTACCGTTTTCATTCTCTTTCAAATGAGCATTTTCTCACTAAAACCATTTTACAGAAGTGCCAGTCATGAAAGATCAGCAATAGGTTTCACTGACTACCTAAAGATGACTGCATCTTTGCAGTGGGTTTCCTAAAAATGACTTCATTTTGAAAACCCAACAGTGAATACTACAACAAACAGAAAATGCCATTCATCTTTTGTCACATTCGATTTGTGACTGCGATGCATGAACTTGGCCAATGAAATTCCTTTGTCATGACATGTAATGCACTTACAAAAAGTTTCTCTCTAGATTTCAAATGAGATCTTGACTTAAGATCTTTCTTCCTGGCTTTTCGCTTTTTTTTCACTAATATTATTCATTCAGCTTCAATTTTGACAAGTCTGAAACAGAACTGTTCGCACTAAAATCTGTCAGTCATGAAAGATCAGCATTTTTTGTTTGCAATAGGCGTCACTGACTGCCTAAAGATGACTGCATCTTTGCAGTGGGTTTCCCAAAAATGACCACATTTTGAAAACCCAACAGTGAATACTACAACAAACAGAAAATGCCATTCATCTTTTGTCACATTCGATTTGTGACTGCGATGCATGAACTTGGCTAATGAAATTCCTTTCTTCTGACATGTTGCACTTACAACAGGTTTTTCTCAGTCTAAATTTCAAATGAGATCTTGACTTTGGATCTTTCTTCCTGGCTTTAAGCTTTTTGTTTTTCACTTATCTTGTTCATTGCTTTCAATTTTGAAAAGTATGAAACACAGAACTGTTTGTACTAAAATCTGCCAGTCATGAAAGATCAGCATTTTTTGTTTGCAATAGGCTTCACTGACTGCCTAAAGATGACTGCATCTTTGCAGTGGGTTTCCTAAAAATGACCACATTTTGAAAACCCAGCAGTGAATACTACAACAAACAGAAAATGCCATTCATCTTTTGTCACATTCGATTTGTGACTGCGATGCATGAACTTGGCTAATGAAATTCCTTTCTTCTGACATGTTGCACTTACAACAGGTTTTTCTCAGTCTAAATTTCAAATGAGATCTTGACTTTGGATCTTTCTTCCTGGCTTTAAGCTTTTTGTTTTTCACTTATCTTGTTCATTGCTTTCAATTTTGAAAAGTATGAAACACAGAACTGTTTGTACTAAAATCTGCCAGTCATGAAAGATCAGCATTTTTTGTTTGCAATAGGCTTCACTGACTGCCTAAAGATGACTGCATCTTTGCAGTGGGTTTCCTAAAAATGACCACATTTTGAAAACCCAACAGTGAATACTACAACAAACAGAAAATGCCATTCATCTTTTGTCACATTCGATTTGTGACTGCGATGCATGAACTTGGCTGATGAAATTCCTTTCTCATGGTATGTTGCACTTACAAAAAGTTTCTCTCTAGATTTCAAATGAGATCTTTACTTTGCATATTTCTTCCTGGCTTTAAGCTTTTTGTTTTTCACTTATCTTGTTCATTGCCTTTAACTTTCAAAAGTCTGAAACACAGAGCTGTTTGTACTAAAATCTGCCAGACATGAAAGATCAGCATTTTTTGTCTGCAACAGGCTTCACTGACTGCCTAAAGATGACTGCATCTTTGCAGTGGGTTTCCTAAAAATGACTTCATTTTGAAAACCCAACAGTGAATACTACAACAAACAGAAAATGCCATTCATCTTTTGTCACATTCGATTTGTGACTGGGATGCATGAACTTGGCTAATGAAATTCCTTTCTCATGACATGTAATGCACTTACAAAACGTTTTTCTCTACATTTCAAATGAGCTCTTGACTTTGGATCTTTCTACCTGGCTTTTCGCTTTTTTTTCACTAATATTATTCATTCAGCTTCAATTTTGACAAGTCTGAAACAGAACTGTTCGCACTAAAATCTGTCAGCCATGAAAGATCAGCATTTTTTGTTTGCAATAGGCCTCACTGACTGCCTAAAGATGACTGCATCTTTGCAGTGGGTTTCCTAAAAATGACCACATTTTAAAAACCCAACAGTGAATACTACAACAAACAGAAAATGCCATTCATCTTTTGTCACATTCGATTTGTGACTGCGATGCATGAACTTGGCGGATGAAATTCCTTTCTCATGGCATGTTGCACTTACAAAAAGGTTCTCTCTAGATTTCAAATGAGATCTTGACTTTGGATCTTTCTTCCTGGCTTTAAGCTTTTTGTTTTTCACTTATCTTGTTCATTGCTTTCAATTTTGAAAAGTATGAGACACAGAGCTGTTTATAGTAAAATCTGCCAGTCATGAAAGATCAGCATTTTTTGTTTGCAATAGGCTTCACTGACTGACAATAGGCTTCACTGACTGCTATGCAAGAGGCAGTGTTGGTCTTGTCTCAAGGCGAAAAAAAAATTGTTAATTTGTCCATTTTCTTTTCTCTTTCTTTATAGAAATTATTAGTCTTGTTACTGAATGTATTTTTTCGCAGCTTTCAAACCAAACATATTTTGGCTTCCATCCAAACATTAAAACTTGCCAAAAGAATTTACATACACACCATGGCATTAACATAAAGAGGCATGCAGTGTTAGATAATTGTCGTTGCAGTATATGTCCCTAAGTCTACATGTACTTAGGCCCCGCTTACAAGAGTTATTTCATCCCGGGATGAGTTTCATCCCGGGATGACTTTTGTCCCGAACCCATTTTTGCTCCAAATCATGTAAATACTCACAGGTAAATGACCAGACAACGGGATGAAAGTCACCCCGGGATGAGATGAAAATCATCCCGGGATGAGTTAACTCATGTAAACGGGGCCTTAGCCAGGTGACAGTAGGCTAACAAACTGTTTGAAGACAGTATCTTAATACTTGTAAAGGGTTTCCAACCATAGCCTTCTCAAGTTTTCATGGCAGGGTCATTATCATATATTGTTGTCATTGTTATTGTTGTTTTTATTTGTTTTTTTTCTTTGCTTTTCATCAACTGCTCAGGGCATGTCAATATGAAGTGAGAAGTGAGAAGTGAGAAGGCTCAGGTTAATCATGAATTCAGCAGCTAAAGGCTGCTATCACTCAAAGTCACTGCTTTGAACTTTTTTTATATTCCTATGTTCCTTTTGCCAGTGCGAGACTTCGTTATACAGGCTGTATGCATCCTTAATTCTACTCACCATGGTGGTGGACTAACATTCATGTATTGCTTCAAGAAATTATCCTAGTATATGTACAAATATTTTCTTACCAGAGCTTTCTTTTTTTTAGTCAGGGCCGGGTCATTATCATTAGATTATTTGTTTGTTTGTTTGTTTTGTTTTGCTTTTTACCAACTGCTCTTCATCATGAGTTATCGACATTTATTTCTTGTATCAACAGCAAATGCAAACTGGCAAAAGATGTGTCATCTTGGCAGTCCTGCTCATAAAAATTGTGTCACCTTAAGAGCAGGAATGGCCCAGGGGGGTACTCCGAGTTTCAAGTGACGGGGATGATCGAATGGGGGCAAAAATCAAAACCCAAAAAAATCCCTTAAGGGCCTCCAACAAAACCCAAAAAATCCCTGGACAAAGAATTAACCCCCAAAAAATCCCATGTCAAATTTCCGAACCTTAAAAATTTCTAGAAAGGATTAAATGATATAACACAAAAAAGACACTTGAAATTGAATGTTTGCTTTTGTTTAAATTCATCATACTGCCTGGTTTTATCTTTTCCTCATCTGGTAGTCATTCTAACGACACTAGGGACACTCAAGAACATCTTCTGTTTCAACAATAACATTATGAGTGACAACTCTAAACAAGACAACCTGGGCAAGAATAAGTCTGGTTGTACTTTATTCACAGAACTACGTGGCCGGGACATGCGGGCACTACCACGAATCTTCAGATTGTTTTGAATACCCAAAACAATCCCTATTTAAATCAAGCCACCCAAAAAAATACTTGCCGAATTTCCCTACCCAAAAAAATCCCGGAATCGAAAATTTCAGACCCAAAAAAATCCTTCGACCATCCCCGTCACTTGAAATCCATAGTACCCCCCCTGGGAGGAATGGTTGCCAGTGCCACAAGGAAACAAATATTCTTCAATCAAGTTTCAATTCTTGCACATTTTTTCTCAAACACTACTGCTGTGAGAGCTGAGAAGACTCATTACAAAGAGAGACTGGCCTGTATCAGTTAAGTTATGGACTGGCAAAATGAACATAGAAATAAAACTTCTCAAACTCATTCATAATTCATTAAGAGAAAACAAAGGAAATCACAACTGTGACGGTGGTTTGGATACCGGATCTTAATTAGCATAAGATTTTGTGAACTTTTGCTTTGAATTTCTCCAAGAATTATGAATGGTTTGAGAAGCCATATCAAAAACTCGAAAGAGTGTTTCATCAGGTATGCAAACACCTCAAAGTCAGTCAAAAAACTCGGCTGCGCCTCTTTTTTTCAACCCACTTCTTGGTGTCTGGATATGCTGATGAAACACTCTTTCTCGTGTTTGACATATTACTTCAAATGTCTTTCCAAATCACACTTAATGAGTGACAAAAAAAAAACTGCCATCTCAGTGGACAGTCCTTCTAACAAAGGAAGTGCCTCCATCGTCTCACTTGTAATAGAGCAAAAAAGCAAAGCCAAAAACATTGATTTCTTCTTGTTTTCTTAGCATCCTTGTTCAATCAGACCTCATAAACAAATTGATGTGGATTAGCTGAGATTTTCTAAATAAATTTTGTATCTAACTTGCCATGCAATGCTGTTTTTCTTACCAAAATTTTGCTTTCATGAAATACTGATCGAAGCCGATCCAAAATAGTGAGAAATGTGTTGTCCCTGTAAGACAATGTCCAGTTCTTTAAAATATTTACCAGTGCCCCATGAGTGGTAGTTGACAAAGGCAAGAAATCTGAAAAAGACAAGGTTGAGACGGTCATTTGTGACACTTGTACACTGTAAATCAAATTCACTTAATGAGAATATTAATTTTAACATGGATATGAGCAATGCTTGCATATCCTTTTGTATCCCATTGATAGTAGCCATAATAATGAGGTAGTTGCATCTTGATAAAGTGGTTGAGATCCTTAAGTGGGGTTCAACTGTATACTTAGATACATGTAGTTTAAATTTACAACAAGAGTAATCTTTAATTGAGGCAGTCATTAAGGTGGTAAAAATGATGTTGACTAATGACATTGACTGTAACAATGAATATCTGCTTTACTGACACACACTTAATAGGACACTCTGTTATACTCAACTGTTCATTGTTTGGACAATCTTTCAACCTTGGGCATTATCCTCTAATATACCAACTGCCGAAAGGGGTTGATTTGCTAAATAACACTCATGCCAGAAAAAAGTTGCCCTTAAAGTTTTGTTTTCAGCCTTGGGCATTATATGCATGTATCAGCTGTTGAAATGGGTTTATGTACTAAAATAATAATAATAACAATAATAATAAACTGTAATAATAACAGCAACAATAACATTATACCTCAAGTTGCTAGGGAACCAATCAGAATACAGTCGAAGCCCTCCCTGTGACCACTCTCGTAAGCGACCAGCTCAAGTTACAACCAACATTGTGAAACTCCATTTTTGAACATCACCTAAACTCTGTAATCAAAAGTTCTCATAAGCAATCGTTCCCGTAAGCAACAGTGTGACCACTTTTGTGAATTATTGCCTGGATTCTAAGTTCTCGTAAGTGACCGCTCAGTCAACACTTTACAGTGCTGCATGTTGTATGGTTGCCACCAGACAACGGTACAAGAGAGAGAGAGTGTGGAACTTATCAACTCCGCCTCCCACATTTCCTGCATTCTAATTGGCCAGTTGAAACAAAACCCATCGGGAAGTTGTCAGAAAGATGTCAAAAAGTTGTCACAAACTAATGAAAAACTTTGTCTGGTGGCAAGGGTACAGCAAGCAGCACTGCAATAAAACTACTCACTTTTTGGGAAAATTCAGAGTAATACATTGCATAAGCACTAATGGTTCATTGACTTGAACATGCGCAATAATCTTGTATAAAAATTTTTAGTATTTTTTGCTACAATACTATTGGTGACCAACATATGCCAGGCTTTATGCTAAAAGCTCTCCTAAGCGATTACCCTCTTCTGTTGTACCTCGTGGTCCCTTAAATAAGAGCTCCTTCTCATGAGCGGCCAGCCCTAGCTGCGACCACTTTTCGGAATTCCAGAGGTGGTCGCTGATGAGAGCTTTGACTGTACTGAAACCTGTAATATTCACAGTAGAATATATCTATAAAAGGCAGTCACATGACTTCTTGTGCAATTTGATCATGAGATAAGACTGGCAATATTCCTAGAAAAATTTGTAGTGCTCAAATTTGCATTCAAATGTTGCAGCTTCTTACACAACATGTAAGCCTAAATGAAGTGGCCGGGTATTCTGAAATTGCTCCCAATAGCGTTCCCTTAGGGGAACTCTTGAAGGGGGGGGGGGGTGTGGATGATTTCGAAAAAAAATTTCCTGCAAGCCCTTGTCAGAAGAAAAAAATTGCATGCAGCACAAATGAAATAGAAAAAAAATTCTTGCACTGCTGCAAGCAAGAAAAAAAAAATGTTGCAAAGCTATTTCATCATTCCAGGGGGACTTTACAAAATCCCAGCAAAACTGCAACCATTCTTCCCTTGCTCCCTTTAAACTCTGGAGTTGGTTATGCTTCAGAATGTGCAATGCATTCTTAGGGAAGGTACGTTTTTTCTTGGGGGGGGGGGGGAGGGCTGGGGAATTTTGGGATTTTTTTCCCAAAAAAGTCTTGGCCCTCCCTTGTGTTTTAATGAAAACACTCCTGTCCCCCCACCTTCAGGTGACTGACAAAAGAGCGACCCTCCCCTCACTACTACATGGTATGTTCCATGCTGTAGAAATCTCAGAACGTTTCGCTTGTGAATGCAAAGTGTTTGAATATGAACATATCTCGATATTGACTGTGTACACGCTGAAACAAAGAAAATGCGAACAATCAGTGTGGGATATTTACGTTTTATGGCTGAAGTTTGAATATGGAAGTATTTGGGCATTATAAAAGTTTTGAACATAAAATAACTAAGGGAAAATACACGCGCTTCTTTCTTCCGACTAGCCGGCTTTGCTGTTGGTTATTTTAACAGAAAGGTTTATTTGTTTAGCATGCGAAATCTGCCTCTCAAAAACAAATATTTCCTACATTTCCGACAGCGTAGAGCGCATTGTTGGATCAACTAGTAACTCTTCAGAACTAAACGACTCAGGAGATCAGGCAGCGGATAGCCAACAGCAAGAAGCTGAAGAAACGATACCTGAGTCAAGTACTTCTCGATACGGACGCAAAGGGACATGAGTCCTCCGAGAAAAACTATGTGCCATGGCATAATATACATGTACAAATGCAACCTAGTTCCTATAATAAAACACCAAATTAAATCAAAGTAGGTGAAAAGAAAAACTTAATCTGTAAGAAAAATGGAAAGCAACATCACAAAAATTCTCATTAAAAAATTCCGGAAAAGATGTGTGACCCTCCCCTGAATAGCTCATATGAGGTATGGCCCTCCCCTTTTGGTGCTCACTTTCACTGATGACCCTCCCCTCTGAGGCCCCAGCCCTCCCCCCCGCAAGAAAAAACGTACCTTCCCTTAGCTTTATAGGCTCCGACAATCTGCGAGCCAGTGAGCCACTCCAGTTGGCCTAAATCACACTCTGGTTTAGCCAAAACAACATTCCGGTTAGCCTACCGACTTGCATATTTGCTTGTAGTGTTCTTCAAGTGCTGTTTGTTTTTATTGCTTAACAATCTGGAAAAAAGTGTTCTACCAAGAATTCTTTCGAATCCTCCGATTAAAAATCACAGACATGATTGCTTAAAATCTCCAAATAAGGTCTTGAAATAGCTGATTTTATAATAAAAAATTCCTCTTCAATCTATGCGTCCAAAACACCCAAATTGAACACTACTAAAAAGAATAAATCCCCCCCAAAAAAACATGTTTTTGTATAGCATGATTTTGTATAGCTTACAACATTTTAAGGCTTTGCAGCTCCATATTGAACTATTACAACAATAACCACAATGCAAATGTAAATACATTCTGTAAATGTAACCACATGACACTTTTTTGAGGAAAAAAATCCTGCAGAGAAATGAAGAGGAAAAAAAAATATTCTGCAGAGCATTTAGAAGGAAAAAAAATATCCTGCCCACCAGGTTGCTAGAAAAAAAAAAAGCTTGCTGACCAGAAATCATCCCCCCCCCCTCAAGAGTTAAATGTTAGGCCCTTTGGAAAGCCCAAGATGATATTAGTAGGACCAATAGTCAAATACAAAATAAAGTAGTTTGTCAACTTACCAGTTTCAACAGCGATGCATTTCATCATGGACTGATGAATTCCTTTTTTGTTCGGATGAGACGTGGACATTTTTGCTGATGACCGGGGCTGATGATCCAAGTCGAAACGTCGGCTACCCGTATGTAGCTTCCATTTTGCTAAAACTGCGCAGTGGAAAGGCTATTTTCGTGCGCTGGGTGAACCTGATACATCCGAAAGTTAGAAACAGCACCGTTTTCATTTTACCAGGAACAAGAAACGTACAAAACTATAAAATATAACATGTAGCCATAGCCCTTGCTTTCACAACATCCGCGCCAAAATTCGTCAAGTCCCGCGCGATATTCGCCCGCGATACTTTTGGACAGTTGCAGTGTCAAAGGAGTGTGAAGTTTCCGGAGTCCCCCTGGGAAGATCGAAGGAATAGGTGGTATGAATTTGTTAGGTTTAACCTTGATTCTCTCTTCTCAAGAAAAGGATGGGTAACTTTGTTCAAATTGCTACTTTTTGATAGGGATGACATTTAAAATTTCTAAGCAAATTGAGTTTGTGCTTATCGTCCCTCCCCTCCCCTCCTCTCTCTTTTCAAGTTAATTTATTCTGTGAAAGCCGTTATAAAAATTATGCTATGCGCGCGCAGCCCTAGCTGGTAAGGCGTTTATTTCAAGCCTGAAACAGAAGGACTTCGTTTCATTTCGTAACAAAATGGTAGAAAATAGCGAGGTTCACGTCGTAAAAGCGGTTCACAGAGGTCAGAGTGAAGGACCAGAAGCCGACGGGTCTCTAAGAAACTGTTTCACAATGTTCTGGCGATTTCACGGTTGACACTGGAACGATGGAACCGAACAACCGACCTGGACTTTCAAGGTTAGTGTAAATTGTGTTCAATGATTTCCCCTAACCTCAACTGGTTTCTCTGAAAACCAGAGCAAGTTATGAATACTCAACAAGTTGTGCAGCTCCCCATTTACGTTTTAAACAAGTGTTGTTTTGCTGCAACTACAGGACGTGTGAATGAGCGTATGGCCTACGTGCATGTGATGTTTTTATACAGCATTTGCATGAAACCCCTTCGACTGGCAGGCTAACAGAGATTATTACTTTAAAAGAAAAGTCGCGTTTTAGTGTTGTTAAGCTTTTCATTAAGACTGAATATTACAAAAACAATATTCCTCAGTTGCTGTTGCCAGGCACATGATCAATATACCGGTAACTATAGTCACTCAATAGAAATTGATATCAGAAATAATAATTATTAATAAATTACCAATTAACTATCATTTTCTGATTGCTAGTAATTGGTTTTGGCAGTCAAACTTATAGAACAATCACTTAAAAAGCCATCTTTAGTGACTTCAGTTGCACAGCTTGCCTTCTTCAAGTGGGGCCAGAGGTCTTGGGACTAATGCACAAGTCATTTGAAACCCCCGGTCAACGCCCCCCCCCCCCCCCCCCCTCAGGCATGGCCGGGGTAATGAGGGGACTTTCACTTCATATTCACTCCATTTTCGTCCCCCGGTAGACAGGGAACACACGAGAAATCACGGCCTTAGCCTCCCTGGCCGGGGAATAAGCGGGGCAGTTACTCCATGGTCAGCGGTTTTCATTTTCATGCCGCATAGTAATTTTGCATACATTATCATCACTCCTTTGATTGAACGATCGAAGCGAATTGCAAAGCGAAGCAATACAAAGCTGCAAATTAAAATGCTCTGTGAAACGTCTTTCTGCCTTTCCAGTTTAAAAAAGGCCCTTGTAGCTGAAGATTTCTTAAGTCTAGTAAGGAAAGGTGGGCATATTTTCAATGATACTGTATAGATATTAAAATATTATGCATTTAAACTCACTGACTTGACCTATCGATGAACAAGTTAAGCTATTATCAATGTTAATATTACGCGTTGTTTTGTGTTGTTTCGATTAGTGTCTAACTGGGGATTGCTTCTTTATGACCCACTTTCATTTTGACAAGAAATACATTTGTTAAGCTTGAGTTATTCTAACTTCAGAAGACTATTGCTAAAACATGAGTTGTAATTTGTTGTGATCTTGCATTTTCTGACATCAAGATGTAAAATAGAAAGATTATGTTGAAATAGTTGTCTTTTCTTGTCCATGGAGGGGTTTCAAGTGTTGCCACACAATGTTTTCATTTCACGGCTATCATCATATTTGTCATCCCTTGTTACGAGTTGACGTTTAAAAGGGAGTACCCTGTTTGTTGGACATACATGTATGGGGGTGGGGAGTTCACCATTCACTTTCCCCTGGGGACCGGGGAATTCACTGGCTTTCATTTACATAAAAAGTGAATGCCCTGGTCATGCCCGAGGGGTGGGGGGGGGGGGGGTTCGGGGGTTTTAAATGACAGGTGCATAATAGTCTTTGCCTCAATCTACTGTTTAATTTTGTCTATTGAAATTGTTTTGTCTCTATGTTTTGATGTTTATTTTGGAACGAAGATAGCCCTAAGAAGTGACCTTGTTTTTGATTTGTGTGTTTTTGTTAAAAGTCTGAACTTCTGGGATCTATGGCAATTAATAACAAGCATTCTTCATTGCTATCAGCAGTCTGAATTAATGAAAGTCACAAACCTTTTTCTTCATTGATTCTCACTGATTGCGAAAATCATTTGAAATCATTCATTGATATTGTTTATTCTTGATTGTTGTTTTGTGACTTTCAAAATTGCTCTTTTAAAAATGTGTCTACTTTAGTTTTTCCCACAGTACCGGCCTCCACTGCAGAGCAAAGTAAATATTTGTGTGCAACTAAAGGCTAATTTACATGCTGCGAGTTGTCAGGCCGATTTGTCGGCCACGACAAATCGGGGAGCGAATCAGCGCCTGTGAATGGCAATCCGATGGGGGCGCGACTCCAATCCGACAAGCCGGCCGATTCAGAAAAATCCATGACCGCTTCACAGATTTTCACATGTCGGGCCCGATTTTAAGAACAAAAACGCAACCTACAAAAGAATTGGTGCAAAACAAATTGTCTGCAGTATTTTAGCTGAAAACAAACTAACTATCTAGCATCTACCATTTTGTTTTCCAAAACGTTTTATAAAAAAGCTTTTACTATAAAAAAAATGTATGTGCAGTGCTTGCACTGTACATAAACCAATTTGCTTCCCGATTTATCATGGCCGACAAATCGCAGCCTTAAAGTGCAATAGTATGACATGTATCTTTTAGTTATCATGGTTTAGTTTGACTGTGTTGTGTCTTCACAGAAAAAAAAAGACAACAGCATTGGGCAACAAATTAGTCAAGACGGACAAGAAGAACAAGTGCATGGAAAGCAGGGATTATCTGCTGAACATTAGGTCTCAAAGGCAGACACCAATGATGATTTTAAGATCCAAATTGTTATCTTACAAGTGTAAGTACTATGCACTAGCACAGCTCAGAATGGGACACATTTGACTACAACTACAGAATCCTTCAGTTTTTCTTTTCTGATTAAGGGTTACCAACATGCCAGCCAGTTGCACGAGCAACACAAACATGTAAGTCCACAATTCTGAAGAAAAAGGCTGAGGGTACAGCTGTAGAAATGGAGTGTTTCCTGCATGCAGTGCTGAAGAAAATTGAGAAATTCAATTGAGTCAGCAAGTCAACAGCGGTCAAACACTTTATGGAAGCCTAAGCAAACTGTCATATAACAGTTGCTGAGTTCAGCAGTGTACATGTACATGTAAGAACATTGTATGTCGTGCACGATTTAGATGTTTTGACTTACTCTTACATCTGTTGCACCACTGCAAATCCACCTATTTAGACAGTACAAGTTTGTTGTATGCAACATGCTGACAAAAAGCCTACTGCGCTCGTTGTTTTATGTGAATCAAAGCTACATTTTTATCATGACTGTTGCCATGACAAAAACAAAACAAAACAATTCCAGGATAAAGACAGATAAATTAAAGAGCAATCGAGAAGAGAAATGACCTTCATAATCAAAGGAAATTGCTGCCTCACTGGTCTGAGTAATCGAAGATAGGGAAAGAAGACTACAGTAGGATTAATATTAATATTATATTGTGCCTTGCATGTGACTATATGCCTTGCATCTTGCACTTTTGGCTCACTAACAAACATGCCTCACTGACTCACTCATTGTTCATACACCCAAATTAGGTCCATTGTCATTAAACTTCACTGGGATTACACAATTTTAATAAGAAAGGAAAAACTAATTTGATTGTGGTAGTTGTAGTTGCAAATGTCCTACAATTGTTAATGAAACAGACTATGCCAATCCAAAAAAAGAACGCAATCCTTATGCTTGCACTGTTCCTGGAGACACTAAACCCTTTACATTTCAAAGAAAAACTGCTGAACAACAAAAATTTAATGCAATTCCATAGAAAGCAACCTAATAAGCTAGCATGTGTGGGCTGGATTTGGGCCCACACATTTCTTTTGGTTCATTTAGCATGTGTACATGTGCTGTGCCCAGTTCCCTCTTTGATCACAATTTGGGCCCACACATTTCTTTTGGTTCATTTAGCATGTGTACATGTGCTGTGCCCAGTTCCCTCTTTGATCACAATTTGAAGGTATCGTGGTTGTTGTATTTAAAGTGGCATGTTTGGTCATTTCCTGTGGTTGTAAGGGTGTGTAGGTTGCAAGACCCAAAGATTTGAATGATTTTTAATCATAAAACAAACAACTGGATTTCATTTCATGTACTGAATAAGACTTCTGGGTAAGCTCATTTTGAACTTGTTTTGCTGCATACAACTACCATGATGCACCAATGGCATGTTTATAGAGGGAACTGAACATTCAAGAATTATTCATTTTCATTTGAGTATTCACTAAGATGTTTTCATAATTTTTCAATCAAATCAAGCATAAAATTATGGTTACTAATTGACTGAGGTCAGGCTGGATGGGAAAATATATGGCTCTTGATCTTGGTGCACAAACCTTTGCTTCCCAGTTGTCAACCCCAAGGACTTCCATCAAATGTTTCCCACCCAGCCTTCTCATTCAGTTAACAGGTCATTGGGATCAGTGTTCATATGAAAAACTAACTGCTCAGCTGCCTACTTTACAGTTCTTGTCATAACATCATTCAAGGATGTAAGTGGAATTTAGCACAGAGTGCTTATTGGAGACACTGTTTTTTCACTACATTACTACACTAGCCTGATAATAAGCTCTTCCACTGAAATTTAATGTCATTATATATACATGTAATGCATCAGTCAGTTCCAGCAGTGCCCATTCCCCCCCCCCCCCCCCACTCGCAGGCATGAGTGGGGCATTTTTCCTATTGTCCCTCACGGGGCCAGGCATTAGTCTACCCCAGGGCATTTGCCATCCCATGATTTTCATGTCACAGTACTGTCACTTCCTTTTAGTGATAACTTCATTGGGCAAGTTCAATTTAGCTTTGATTACTAGAATGAAGGTAAGCCCAAAAACTAAGAAATTAACATACACGTATTTTTTTTACCTTACCTGGGGGCATTTGCCAGGTTGTTCTTTAAAAATCCTAATGCCTAGGGGTTGACCTGGTGAAGGGGGGAGTGGGCACTGCTGGAAATGACTGATTCATAATTAATTGCTGCTGGTGCACTTAGTTGTAAGCAGTGAAAAGTGCATTCTGTTGAAGAATCTCTTACCTGTAAGACATTCAGAAAATAGATCAGGGCACAGTTGCTTAAAACAGGATTAAGCTAACCCAGGGTTAGTATCAGTTTTGAATTCAAGTTTGTAGCTTATGATGTGGATACCTGTTAATTCTTTTTCTTCAAACTACAACTAAAAATAAGCAGTGGAAACGGTCTCAAAAAAAGAGATAAAGAATCATTTGTTAAAACTTTTACTCCTGTGTTAGCTGTAACCGGCTTTCAAACAACTATGCAGTTTAGCTCTTGCAAAGCTTTCCAGTGAAACATATGACTCTGCTTTTCACACCCTTACTTTGTTGACGAAAGGGTCATTAGTTGTGCAATTTTAGTGTTCTTACACTTAAGGTGGCAGTTTTTACAAAAGAGAAATTGATTAGTTATGACACTTTTACCTAGTAATGAAAAAATAAGAATTTGTTGGTCACCACTGATTACAATTCAAGAAACTGATCGTTTTGTGTTATAGTGTGCTGTTAGTTTTGTGACCACAAAAATTGATTTGATATTGTACATTTGAATTAATAATAGCCCTTTTCACAGTTACCTTTTCTCATTTGCATTAGAATGCTTTTGAACGTGGATGTGAGGCAATTTCGGGCAGAAACTACAAAATTGCCCGAAATTGCCTCACATCCACGTTCAAAAACATTGTAATGCAAATGACAAAAGGTAACTGTGAAAAGGGCTATTGCAAGTAGAACTGTACTTGAAATAGGGAACTTGGGTGCATTAGTTGATATACAAAAACTTTGGTGATAATACATGTATTTAGTCCTTAAAATTATCTCTACGGTCAGCTAAATTAACTGTTGCTTCTAAAAAGACTAACACTCCCTGAAATAAGAATAAATATTGGCATTTTGCTGAACATGCTTTAGAGTACAGTTGTTGTCGAGGTTATTGTTAAGTTTTGCCTAAAAGAGCAAGCAAATGTGACCAACGGAAAGCAAACCTGGCATTTTTGTCATATTTCCTATTAGGTAAAACCATCTTTTCGTGCAGTATATACACTGTATTTGACCGTGCTTCATAATTACTTTTGGAGTGAATTTGTCTTAAATGTGTACAAATTTGTCACGTTTGCTACGGTATGTAAATATGGAGCAAAGACCTGTATTCACCTTCTTTGCTTCACTGGTAAATGTGGCCCAAACACGAGATTTGATTCCTGTGCAAATATGACCAAAGAAAAAATTAACATGGCATTTCCTTCATATTTGCCATCCATGTAAACATCGAGTAAAAGCGGTATTTACCATCTTTGCTTTGTTTATAAATGTGGTGCAAACACGTCATTTGATTTATGTGCAGATATGGCCAAAGTAAAGCAAACATGGCATTTGCTTCATATTTGCTATCCATGTAAACATCGAGTAAACGCGGTATTTACCATCTTTGCTTTGTTTGTAAATGTGGTGCAAACACGTCATTTGATGTACATGCAGATATGGCCAAAGTAAAGCAAACATGGCATTTGCTTCATATTTGCTATCCATGTAAACATCGAGTAAACGCGGTATTTACCATCTTTGCTTTGTTTGTAAATGTGGTGCAAAGACGTCGTTTGATGTACGTGCAGATATGGCCAAAGTAAAGCAAACATGGTATTTGCTTCATATTTGCTGTCCAGGTAACTATCGAGTAAACGCGGTATTTACCATCTTTGCTTTGTTTGTAAATGTGGTGCAAAGACGTCATTTGATTTACGTGCAGATATGACCAAAGTAAAGCAAACATGGCATTTGCTTCATATTTGCTGTCCAGGTAACTATTGAGTAAACGCGGTATTTACCAACTTTGCTTTGCTTGCAAATGTGCTCCAAACACAAAATTTGACTGATGTGCAAATATTATCAAAGTACAGCAAACATGGTATTTGGTTCATGTTTGCCACCCATGCAAATCCATCTTTTGGGACAGCAAATATTTAACTTCACTTCATAATTACTGTAGAAGTAAATCCGTCTCAAATGTGTATTTCCTGTTCACATTTGCTACGTTGCATAAATATCGAGTAAACGAGCAAATGCGGTGCAAACATGACATTTGAATTTGACCAAATATGATCAAATTTAATCATTTATGGTATTTACTTCATATTTGCTGCGATTTTGCTATCCTTGTAAATCCGTTTTTTCCTGCAGTGAGTATTCCTTATCAGATTCCATAAATATGAGTACAGGGCTTCGCATAATCAATGCGAAGATCCAAGAACCAGGAATAATAAGCTAGGAAAAGAAAATGCGTAAACCACGTGAAGTCGAGTCAAACATACATAGTTTCAAGATGCGCTACATCTGAAGCTCAAAAATTCCCGTACTACACCAGGTAAAATGGAATTTACAATACAGTACATTTTAATAGTCGTTTTCCATTGGCCTGGAATGAATGGATACACTACTAGTGCACAAAAATCTGAGATTATTTAAACGCACAATCTTTCTAATAATGATACTGAATTTATAGCATGGCTGGGATGGGCAGTGGAGAAGCGAGTTGATTTGGAAGAAGTCGATGAAATCTATAACCCTACAGTGTTCCAAACATTGGGACAAGAATACAACGAGAGCGCGCGGAAAACACGAAATATACGTGGCATCCGGTTGGTTATTAAGATACATTAAAGGCGTTTTTCTCTTACTGTGAGTTATCCGTACTTCAAATAAATGCTCTCTTCACCACAAATCCAAAGATAGTTACGGTTTTCTCGCATAAGCTTCAAATGACTGTCAGTTTGCTATGAGATAAGGATGTAGCTAATCTCGACTGTTCCAGTGACGATATATGCAACGATTTTGAACTCAAGAGCAGGAACCGCTTGTAAATGGACTTTAAACCAGCGACTGCACATCTCCAAGGGAGATGTCAGTCGCGAAATAGTTATATTTCGAGAAATAATTATATTTCTCACTACCAGCAGACATTTTTGGATTTCTACTGTCGTGGCTTATTTGTTATTTCAGTGATGTACCTTCAGTTTGCGTGTGCTTCCTTTGTTTCCATGGGGATATTTCACGGCATAGTAGCGTTCCACGGCAATGGCAACCAGGGTGATAACCGAAGACGCTGCACCGATGCGTGCAAAATTGCCTCCGGTCAGCAATATACACAAGACCCTTCCAGTCATCCCCACTGTGTGGATTGACATGTGTTTCAGAATTAACGTTGGTGAAAGAAAAATCGAGTAAACGATCTCCGCTGCTGCCAGGTTCACAAGAAGATAATTTATGGGAACCCTGTGGATGAAGTTATTGATATTATTTGAGGGAACCCAATCAGGGAATTCTTCAGTTTGCTGTGATGTCTGCAGATGGGAGTAGCTGACGTTTACCTAACTCGAATTACCATGCTTTAATTGCACTTACAAAGGAGGACATGGCATAACCGTATGGCGTTATATCCCCGCCAAAATTCAAGCTTTTGTTTGCAACATTGTTGCTTTGAATTAATGCTCGTTTTTGCAATCCAATATCAACTTCTATATTTCGACATTGCGCATTCACAAATCAACATCCATATTTCAAATTCAATGTGCTTTGTTTACATACGACATTTGTATGTGTGTGTGTTTGTGTGTGTGTGTGTGTGTGTGTGTGTTTGTGTGTGTGTGTGTGTGTGTGTGTGTGTGTGTCGCGGTGTATAATGAGAATGCTTGCATCGCAATCCAACATTCTTGTTTTCCGCATCCGGAAACCAACATCCATATTTTAAATTCAATTTGCTTTGTTTACATGCGACCTTCGTGTCTTCCAATGCAACGTTGATACTCGGCGTGTATGTTGCGGTGCAGAGTGCAATCTGCTTACAGCGCAATCCAATTTTCTTTTTTCGACATCGAAATTCACACTTAAGTGAGCTGACCTTGAGATGGTAAGCCGCTGTACAAAACATGAGAGCCATCACACTTGTACCCAGGGTCCTCTCTGTTAATTTGGAGAAGACCCTAGGTCGAGATTTGCCAGTCAAGGTGGCGGCGTTCAGAAGAGGGTACGACGTCGTGCAGCAGACTATCGAAAGTCTACACAGCCCAGCAATTACATAGTTCGAAATTGATGGCGTATCTCTAAGGGTAGACTATCTAACTCGCACGCTAGTGAGAAACTGTAAGGGGTGACAGGCCACACAGTCACTACCGGCGTGAAAGCATGTACCAAGCGCTCTGTACTACTCTGAGTAATATATTTCCTGACTCTATCAATGTTGCGGAGCGCCAGAGATGCATGACGACAGGCAACTGAAAGCTGATTCGTATCCCCTGATTCTCATCAGTTGTTATATGGTCGGACTGGTTGCGGTAACTCTGAACCATTCCACAGTGCTTGGTCCGCCAGGGTTTTCACATGGTCTTGCCTGTGCAAATCGGCAGTCGAAAGACTTGCTTACAAAAGGAGGAAACATATCAAGCTCCATATACACTAAACTCACAGTTTCGAAACGGGCTAATTATTACACATTTGACTGAACACAATGTCAGCAATCGGTGCCAAACCCCATATACGTTTTAACGAAAAAATGACACTTTATAAAACAAAGACAGTCATTGCAACGACAAACCTTTAAACAGCCACCGTTCACATCCTTTCTTAAAATCACATACTTGTCAGTGCAAAAGTATTAAGAGGCTACGTTATCTCGTTAGAGCTAAAATATAAAAGGTAAACAAAAGGGTTTCATGCCGGTAGTGACAATTTACGCTATGGAAGACAATCTCCGATTTCGTCCATACTACACAAAGCTGTAAACATATGTTTTTTTTTTTTGCATTGGTCTCCATTTCTACAATGGTAACAGAGTAAATCCTTTCGTTCTAAACGATGCCAATTTTCTGACAAGCTAGTTGGACATTTGAAACGAACCTTCACTTTCTGTAGATAAAGTAAATCAAAAATCTATTTTACTAGCTGGGTTATTTTTGTTGTTTTCCAAATTTCCTTACACACGTCAATCATGAACCAAAATGAAGTGAATTAAAACAAATGTAGTAAGCTATTTTTCCCTTGGTTTCTTACCCACGCCGTTGAGTGTTGACCTACAATTAAGTTGTCAGTAATAATAGCACTATTCCATCTATGTATGTACCTCATATCCCGATTTTTCTTTATCACAGCACAAACTAAAGAGTTCCCAACGATGCTTGTAATAATGAGTATGACTGTTACTGTTGTTATGGCAACGTCAGCTGATTTAGGCATGGCTGAAGATGAAAAAATGTAGATATATAAATGATATTACAAGGCCGCTCGAAGATTAATGAATTTTATTTTTGAGTGGTAAAAACAATATTCTATGAAAGAACGCAGCGACTGAGTTAATATTGCTTTTACTACGATAAAATAAAATTCATTTCTTCAAGCCGAGGTGTAATTTTTCTTTATTATATCGACAGGAGTGTCAGCACAAACTTTATCGCAAACTTTTGTGCAACTAGAACTGGGACGCAGTTGGATACGTTTTATCCGCTAGATAGTGATTTACATGAAACGAAGAGAGATGTAACAGTTTCCGGTCTTTGGACCTCGGAACAAAAAGCACCACTATAGAGCACACGCCTAACAAGAGGTTTGTTTGGCGTGGACATTTCGCGAAAGGTAAAGTGCCCAAATGCAGCAACCTACCACCAGCCACAGATGTTAGGAGAGACGTGGTTTCACATCAGTGATGTCGTGAGGGGACGATCGACTAAAACACAAGTACAACATGTAGGGTTCCAAACAGCGATGAAAATCGGCTGAAAATTTTTGCAATCCTTCGCACTCTCATTCGTCAAGTTGATCTAGTTTAATCCAGGCCTCAAAAATTCCATAAAATGTTTTAATTAACCTCTATTTCTTACATTCGACAGCAGATACGTAAAAGCGTTAATTTCTAAAGAATCTGTGGTGCTGCGTCGGCGGGGAAGTGACCCAAAAAATTCTGAAAAGTTTGGATTTATCAACTTGGTTGATAAGGTAAATTGGCCATTGTAAAAAGAAATTGAAAGCTGACTTTTCGAGCGTTAGCCCTCCGTCATAGCGAATCAAGGAATTGTGGGCTGTGTGAGGTATATATGTAGAGCGGTTGAGCTTGCACTATTGGTGGAAACAAAGGAAAGTAAAAAACAAGAACAAATTATTGAATGAGAAGCATTCGTTGATACCATGGGGGTTAAGAGTGCCGATTTGGAAATGATGAATTTTCGCTCCAAATTTTTACAGCTTTCAGTGTTACTTTGATCAAGGGAAAGGCCGTAGACCGTCAGGTGCTGGCTACAATGACGAGAAGATTGAAGTGTCGAGCGATTAGTTTGGATGCTCGCTTGTTATTTTCTTTCGAGTTCTCGTTGATGTTCGCGGAAGCGGTCGCCTAGTTTCCTTCCTGTTTCGCCGATCTATATCTTTCTGCATGAAGTGCATGTTATGCAACAGATATCATTTGCGGAGGTACATGTAAAACGATAAGCGATTTTAATAGATCGCTTAATAGATCTCTCGCTCTTGTTTTAGATTTTTATATTTTACTAAATGGAGGAACATTTGTTGCTAAATGAACATACTGTATGTGGGAAAATATGTTACTAAATGGAGGAAGACATTTATTAAACTATTCTTCATTATTGGTATTACGACCAAAGTATTTCTTGTTGTGACCAAAAACGGGAACCGGAAGCGGAACTGAAACCTTAAAGTGCCACTGGGACCAGAGTTTTGGTATTCCATGTTTTAACATTTTCGAACATAGTTTGTGGTTCTTAGCCACCGTGCCAAATTTCAACTCATTACGGCGACTAGAAGTGCTTTTTTCCGACGGTTTTTGTCGAGATTTTGCGGCCGCCATTACTGGCTCTTGTTCCGGAAGTTGGCTTGCGAATGAGCGGAAGTGACGTCAGAGGCTCACCTCAAACCTAATGCATTCACATGATTACTTGCCACGGGAAATTAAACTGTCCTCAAGGAAAGATTTCTTGCCAACTGTTTGTTGCACGACTTTGAAATCTTCCTTGCTGCAGCAGTTATGACAGTACTTGTGTTGTACAATGCTACAACAATAAATGTAACCACAGAGCTGGTATTTCGCTTCATCGAAGCCCTGCGAGCGGACCCGCAATGGAAAAAAGGACAATGTTCGTACTCACACACAGTGCGAATTTCAACCCGAGAGGCATTTTGATCACTTCACGGAAGAGTTTTTCGAGAGGGCTGTTCATGTCGCAAGATCCCAGAGGTCGATCATTCCATTGCCCATTCCAACTATACCCGGAAAAACATTATCTGCGCGAACAAGACGAAAGGTACCTAATCTTATAACGCAGTTGAAGTGATAGTTTGTTTCTTTTTCAACGCGTCCACCATTGTGCTAAACCGATTTTCTTTTAACGTATTTTAAAATTTATTATCGTCGTGGAAAACTTTTTCAGTTCTGCCGTCTGCTAGCGCGAAGATCCTTGGCGAATGTAGTCCTGACCGCCGTGATTAAGCCGATATAGTTTGTACTGCTTATCTTTTCCTTTTTTTTAATTCCGCGTGTGTTAATTTCAGAGCAGTAATCGCTTAGAAGCATGGACGTTTATTTTATAACATACCATCCTGAATGTGGAGAAACTTTTCTCTCTTTATTATCTGTCGGTGAACAATCGATTGGCGTTATTGTTCGGGCAGTAGCAAAACTGTACTTCGGTTAGGTAATTACAACCTAAGAATTGAAAACGGGAGACATTCCACCCCTAAACTCCCTGAGTATCTGAGAATTTGTCAATGCTGCAGCTCAAATGAAGTTGAAAACGAAGTACACTTCCTCTTATCTTGCAATAGGTATGATGCAATTAGAAAATCTTTAATGAACGATATTATTAGTAAAATTCCGATTTCGATTCTTAAATGCTCATGACAGAATTGTATTTCTCTTAAATAGCATTGACGCTTTCACTTGTAAAAAATTAGGTTACTTCATCGACGAAGCTTTTGCATTAAGAAATGCATCAATAGATACAGGAATTGTAAATTAATCGATTTCGCAACTCTGTTTCTTTCTCTTTTCTATGTGCAATGGCATTTGTAATTGGGAATGCAAAATAAAATGTTGTTGTTGTTGTTGTTGTTATTGTTCGAGATAAAGGCTTTAACAGATCGGATAGTCGGTGCGTGGAAATTCAGGAAATTGGGAAAAATATCACACGCCACTATTTGCCTAAGGGTTTAACAATGTTATTTCTTTTAACTGTCATAGCAATATTAGTAAATGAACTACTAAGAAAAATGACTAAATATGAAGTTATTATTTTACGCAGCGAATGAGGCAAGCGAAAGCTTCGTTTCCCCGACGGTTCGCATGTTGTTGAGCAGCGGAAAAATTTCCTTGTGGCTTTTAATTTTGACTACAAATATTTGGATTCCAGTCACACAAGGCCTACAGTTCTTGAAAAAAGGTTTTGATTTATTTCACTTCTTTCGGCTCAGAAAACGAATTCTGTAAAAACTGGTTAAAATATTTAGCAGCGCCAAGCACTTGTGTTTCAATGTATTAAGTGACCACTGTACTATGATAGACACGATAAGCTGCCTGCCAGCTGACTACAACAATTACGGTTTTCAAGAAAGTTTCCCAGACTATGCCAAGAATGGCCAAAAATCTCAATGCTTTTTTATAATATATATTGAACATAAACAACGGCAGACAAAGTATAGCTTCTTTTATTTTCTCCCACACCAACAATAACATCGATCGACCCATGGTTGAGAATCCGCGAACATCAAAGTCTAAAGTTTTATAGGTTTTTTGCCCAAATTTCCACAGCTTAAAAGATCAATTCTTCGAATAGACATGTCTATTTTGCTACAGGTTTATTCAGTGGATAAAAATTACACAACGCACCTTGGAATGGACAACTTTATCCGCTTGATAGCGGCTGAACAGCTGGCTGGATAGCGCTATCCAAGCTTTGAACAACCGAGATGAAGCAAGCGATAAATTTTATCCGCCGGACAGCGACTTATCCGTTGAAAAAGAGTTATCCACTTTTTGAGCAACTGGGGCCTGAACTACAATCATTGTATAAGCATATTTCACTTATGTTTTGAACTCCCGCCAAATAACTCAAATAATATGGCGAGAAAAAAAAAAGAAAGAACTTTAAACAGTTTGTTAACAAGATTATTAGTTGAAACCTCACATTAGTTCTTACATCGCACGGTAGGAAAAATTCTTCATTTGGCGAATAAAACGAATCCTCAGATGCTTCGGAAGCTAAAGACTGTTCCGAATCGGAGGAATACTCTTCGGAGGTTTCGCAGTCGACGGTAGACATCTTCAGTCAAAACACATGGAGACGCGACTGAGGTGAGCCTCTGACGTCACAAGCTATTAAATTGCGCAATCACCAAGCAACACGTTTTCAGTAATGGCTGACACATTTTACGCGATTTTGGAGCTAAAAATATTAGGATGGAAGGTTTGTTGTTCAGTTTTCTGAGGAAATAGGAACAAAACGCGATATTCTGCGACAGAATTGGCTGAAATAAACCTATGAATTTTCGTCCCAGTGGCACTTTAAGGAGCCTCGCGGCTCCCATGGTAATGTGCAGCCGAGTCAGCCATGTGCAAAATGAGTCGGACATGTTTATTTTCCCAGCTAGTTTTGTTTGAAAAACCGATAAGTGTTATACCGTGTCACTACTGGACAAATAACTCGGACCTGTCAACATATGTGAGTTATTGTAGAACATTTTCAGGCATTTTGAACCGATTTACCATCTTGCTTAAGTTCTATTTGTGCGAATTTTCAGCGAATCTACACTAAACAGCAGATACCAGTTTAAGGAGTGTACGTGTACTGTGGAAGAGAGAATTTGTGGAGCTGTTTTTAGAATATCGATATCACCGGAGCTGGGCAAACATTTGCGATTTGCTTAAAGAGACTACATTTCTAATACAATATTGTTGTTAGCAATTCTAAAACTTCGGTTCTAATAAGATTGCCAGAAATTGACCCATATCCGTGAGAAAACTCTCATCAAAATATTACCCTAATGCTATTTTATTAATATTTTAGTTTTTTTTTTTCGTGTTCCATGTATATTAATTCACGTAAAGGCGACGATTGTTCGGTTGCAAAACAAAATGTATTGTTTAGTGTTCCCTTCTCCAGCTATCAGTGTACCCTTCTACAGCTTTTGGATTAGAAGTTTTGTATCTTTCTCGGTTTTTGTAAAGGAACCATTGAATTCTCCGAACATTTAACTCGCGTAAATTTAGGCCGTCGATTTTATACAATAATAGTGTATTCTAAATCCCAAGTGCTAAAAAGTCATCTTTTCTTACCTGACAAAACATAAACGCGTTTGGAGTTATTACGCAGCGTTGATGAAAGAAGATTTAAAAAGACGTTGTTAAAATGATTACCCTTAAAAATTAAACACAGGAAGTTCTACATTATGAAGAACAGTGGTGCCAGAAAGTCTGTGTGTAATTTAACTTGTTATTTAGCAAATAAAATCATGTCTTATTGGGACCAAAAGTTTCCGCTTCTATTGATTTTGAGTGACTTGTTGACATTCTTTCTCTTTGGAAAGCTTTTCTAACTGTTTATACAGTTGAATTGGTCGACAAATATCGATCAATTTATATCTGCAACAGTTTCAACTGAATTCATTGCCGATTATAAAATGTTGATCAACCAAACAACCGAGAAACGGATGGTACAAATACACCACAGCATAAACTCAATTGAAATCTCAATTGAGACCTGCAATTTCTTAAGAACGGTTGCCAAACATGTTGAGTGTATCTTTGCAGCCGCAAGGAGAGCTAAATAAATTCTCTATTGCCAAAGCATTAGCTTCTTTTTAGTTAAGACAGAATGACTTCGCTTATGCTTGTTGTAGTAGTCACGTATACATAAATAATATGACATGCATGCTTTTTTTGGTAGTTGGTTTTTTTTTTTTTGTGATTTAGTGCTCGAAGATGATGATTTGAGGTGAAGAAATGTATGTATGCGAGTTTCGCAATTCCCGATATAATCATGAAAAATGTCCTTTATTTACCCTCAGCAAGTGGTTATAGCAAGGTGCTAGTGGGGCCGAGCATTTAAACCTTAGAAACAAATATTTCAAACTGAACATGACAAGTTTAAAATCCCAACTGGTAGAAGGAAAACGAGTTGGCTATTTACAAGTGTGGTCGAGGAGTTGAATCCGGGTCGATCGTGAAACAACTCCAGATAGCGGTCAGAGCGGGACTTGAACCCGGGACCTTCGAATTTCAATTCCGGCGCCCTAACCACTCGGCCACACTGCCTCCACCTGTTTCCTGCCTCCTGCTTCCTCAACACGTAAAGATTTTTAAATTTCGAAGACAATAACCAATTTAAAAGGCTATGTTAAAGAATATTGTGCACATACAGTAGTTTTCAGACCCGATAAGTTATCAGCAGTTTCGAGAAACGGGCCCCTGGCAACTGAGAAAGTCTTCTGGAATTTTCGCTTACCTAATACGAGAAGTAGACAGAAGGCGAAATAATTACCTTGTAGCTTGCAGGTAAGATGATAAAAGTCTGGTCCGATGCCGGTCTTGAACTTAAAGCAGCATAAGCAATGATAAAGATGTAAGCACTTACCACACAGCACAGGTGATCATATCGAATTATTATTATTGTAGATTGTGGCCGACGTGTTGACATCATGTTAGCCGGAAATATTTGGTTAGGTTATTACTTAACACGGCAAAAGAAATACTTCATCTATCATTGCCAAGTTCAAAAAGTGCTAGTGATCTCCTTACTGCAATAGCCGGACTGGATTTGCGTAACTACCAGAGGTTTTTCCGAAGCCTGCTTTTCAAATAAAATGGGACTTTGTTTCATACGCCAAGGTGCCTTTTTCAGTATAATGACCTCAAACAAACTGACCAACAGTTAAAGTTTACTCACACAAGTTACATGTTAATCTAGACCGTAGATTTTCCAAACAAGGGATTCCTTGCTTCTGCTCTTAAAACTACTCTACCCGCTTTGGTCTGTCACAACTCTTGCACACATACTGACCGGATACTTACCCTTTGGAAGGCTTATGCTACTATTAAAAAGCTACAGCGCAGTTGACGAAACAGGGAACCTTAACAAGAAAAATTTAGCGAAATAGTTGAATATGATTTCTTCTTTTTTGGATTGTTTTAGAGCTTTTTAGCAGCATATTTGTGTAAGCTAATACAGGTTGATCAGATCTGTTGGTACACGTAGTTTTTAGCTAAAAATTTAGGCCGCAGAAAATTTAGGAAAGAGAATCCTATCCGCCGAATTTCCGGGTTGTTTTTAGCTCTCCGAAAATACTAGTTGGCCTTATTATCTTATACTCTAAACGACATATTTGTCTCTCTCAAAACAACAGGAATTACCAGTCCCCTTGTTACATGTACGGAAGTCTGAGGTGATTTTTCGCCAACGAATTTCTTGTTTTCATTGCCATAAGATCTGGATATCTCAGGCAGTTTAGGCCTTCTGAAAAGATATTCCCCGAAGCGAACCGTTGGGTGCCCCTGTCGAAAAGATCGGAGACTTACATCAAAACTTACCAATCAACGAAGGTGGATGGGTTTATGCCGAATTTTTGAGAACATCTAACAAATTATAGTTTTTCAACTTACAAAAATTTGTCGATTCGTTTTGCATTTTATTAAATGGGAGATAGAAAGCTACATGATATTAAAGGTTCTTACCTAGTCTTAGCAAAGTTAGTTTGTACTGTGTGGAGAATTTTCGACTCAACGTCACGCACTTTAATAAATTTTTCCATGTTATTGGTGTTCGCTTCAAATTCCGAGCACTTTTCTGCCGCTTGGGGACTGACATCTTCCCAAGCGGCGAATTTTGGTGGGAAAGTGAGGCATTGCGCTTGAACAATTTCTTTATAGCCTTGTTAGACCCAAAGGAGCAAGATCGGTTAATTCAGATCAAAGTGAATAAAATAAAAATCACCACACAAGTTTTACGGGTAACATACGAGTAACACACGGATACATACGGGTACATACGAATCCATACAAGTCCTGTCACTTACCAAGATCGTACGGGTACATACAGATGCATATGAGTGACATACAAGTAACATACGGATACAAACAGTCAAGTGACATACGAATACATACGAGTAACATACGATCATACGTGGTTAATACGCATAACATTTATCACTTTTTAAGGTGTTTCGATACAGTTTTTTTGGGATCATACCTCACTTTTTGAGTCGGCTCTCAGACAGTCTTCTCCTTGTCAGATCAACGTGAAATTCGAAATACTTGTTGGTTTTGGATTGAACTTTAGCGTGGTTTACATTTTGTGACAATCGATATTTCCATGACAATTTTGTGACAATCGATATTACCATGACAACGATAAATAAAAATCCTCGAAAACAGTAAAATTGAAATCCTGCACGATCCAGATTTCACTTTGAAAAGCAAATACCAACATCTTAAACTGTGGTGTATGGCAAACAAAATACACAAGAACAAGACAATTCTTTGTGTTTGTTTTGAAGTAAATTGCAAAAAACATTTCCAACCTTAGGTTTTGCATAGTAATAGTAAATGCACCGTGTGGCGTATTTGGACGTTAACGTATCGTAAAACAGGTAAAGGAACAGCTAAACGAACCAAACAATATTTATTCAACTAGAACTCACATGGCTGACTACACGAGCACATGGTACGTGAAAACGAGGTTGCCTTGAGAACGAGGCGAATACATCACATCTCCCCCCTTCTAGGTGATACCCAAAAAACTAATGTGAACAACGGGATCTGAAACTTGGCTCCAGTGTCTAGTACTATAACTACACGGAGACTGAAAACCTTAGTAACAGTAAGTCAGTGACTAGATTTGGCAGTTCAAACTCATTTCCTGGCAGCCCTTATACGAAACTGAAATAAAACAAATGTAACGTTCAGTGTTCCAATTTTCAGACTGTCTCAATTAATCTGTCCGGTGCCTTGCGCACTCTACTAGACCGACGAAGTGGAGTCTGGCCCACTTCGGAGGATCGGGTATCGACTGTAGGCGACTTCTCCGCAACAGGAACAGATTCTTCCTTTTCAGATGGTACTTGAGTACTGAATTGCGCTGGATCCATAACTGGGATGTCTGATGGTACTTGTGGTGGTAATGAAACATCTGTACCAAGAGGGATGTGTGAAGGATGATCCAAAGCACTGTCTTGTGGTTCCCTTGTGACGTTTGGCTGAGGAACCGCGCTGTCCATACTATCTCGTCTTATGTGATCCAGGTGTCGTTTCCAAACTCGCCCGTCGTCAAGCACTACCACGTACGATTTCGGTCCGCTACGCTCCGCTACAGAACCTGGCCACCACGTGTTCTCTCTCCTAAGATCTTTTACCAAAATTCTGTCACCTGGGTAGAACTCTCTAAATTTAACGTGCACATCATGTGCTGCTTTCTGTTTTGCCTGCGAATCCATGACCTTCTCCCCCGTACTTGGACGAAGAAGAGTTAACCGCGTTCGCAACTCGCGTCCGAGGAACAGACTAGCTGGGGTTCTTCCAGTGGTAGGATGCTTGGTTGACCGGTATGTCAGCAAGAAGTTGCCAATACGTTGCTGAACCGACAGCTTGCTGCCCTTGCAGGTCTTCATGTGGTTCTTGAAGGACTGAACCATCCGTTCGGCTAAACCGTTGCTTGCCGCATGATAGGGAGCTACTCGTATGTGTTTAACACCGTTCATCTTTAAGAAATGTGCAAATTCTTCACTGCGAAATTGCGGACCATTGTCGCTAACACAGTGAACTGGCAATCCGTATTTCGCAAACAATTCTCGTAAGATGGTGATCGTTGCCTTAGCTGACGTGTTTCGTGCCATAAAGAAGATCTCTGGCCAGCGGGAATGCGCATCAACGATAATGAGATAATGCCCGTTTTCATCTTCGGCGTAATCGACATGAACTCGATGCCAGGGGTTACTTGGCCTGGTGGTTTCCTAACCTGCTGACAACTAGCACAGTTTCTCACAGTTTGCTCAATTTCTAGATCAACATTCGGCCACCATAGGTAACTGCGTGCTAACTCTTTCATCCGGACAATGCCTGGGTGACCTGTGTGCAATTCTTCCAGCATATCTTCCTGATAGCGGGTAGGGATGATAACTCGTAACCCCCATAATAGACAATCTTGCTCAACTGACAATTCAAATCGACGATTGAAAAAGGGTTTCAGGCGTAGATCTTCAACATGTTGTGTCCACCCGTGCCTGACAAATTCTAACACCTTTGATAGGACAGGGTCTACTCGCGTTGCGTGACTGATCTCCTTATGCGCGATGGGTAGCGAGTCTATCAGTCGTTCTTCAACCTTGAAAATAGCATTCTCGCCACTTAGCGGTGATGGCAGGGGTAATCGTGATAATGCGTCAGCAACTGCGTTTTCCTTTGAAGGAATAAATCTGATGCTGTAGTCAAAGGCTGACAGAATGATAGCCCAACGCTGTAGACGCATGGCTGCCAAGGAAGTGATGGCTGTCTTGGGGCCAAAGATTCGCTCTAGAGGCTTGGTATAAATGAAACCGCTTTAGCCCGAACATAATAGCCAATGCTTCCTTATCAATTTGACCGTAGCGTTTCTCGTGTTCATTCAGTGTTCGTGAAGCATAGGCAATAGGGCGTCGTGTGCCATTTGGATACACGTGCATGATGACAGCACCCAATCCGTATGGTGAGGCGTCCACTGATAACTCCACTGGAAGGCTGGGGTTGTAATGCGCAAGCACAGTCTCTGAAGATAGCGCTAGTTTCACGTCACTGAAGGCTTGTTCGCACTTTGGCGTCCAATTCCACGGTTTGTTTCCCAGAAGCTCGTACAGGGGGTGAGCGAGGGTTGACAGCTTTGGAATGAAATTAGTCAGTGCTGCTAACATTCCAAGGAAGGAGCGTAATTCCGTCACGTTTCGAGGAGTGGGGGCCTCTTTTATGGCCTTAACCTTTTCATCGGTTGGTTGAAGTCCCCTTTCTGAGAAACGCAATCCGAAGTATATCACGGATGGTGCCATGAACACGCACTTCGGAAGTTTGACTCTCAATCCAAACTTGAGGAATTGTTTGAAAACCGCTTCTAAATTCTTCAGATGTTTATCGTCGTTAGTGCCTCCCACCAGCAGATCATCCATGATCACGCATGTTCCGTCAAGTCCTGCAAGCACTTGCTCAATAAAGCGCTGCCAAATAGCTGGACTGGATGAAATTCCGAATGGCAAACGAGTATATCGGAAAAGACCTTTGTGGGTGTTGATCGTACACAGTTTTTGTGACTCCTCATCCAAAACCAGTTGCTGATATGCACTTCTCAGATCAATTTTCGTGAATTTCTTCCATGCTGACACCTTTCCCCGAATCTCCTCTAGTGTCGGGATGGGAAACTGCTCTGTCTGGATTGCTGGATTAACCGTGCCTTTATAATCACCACAAATACGCACTGATCCGTCGGTCTTGGGAACACAAACAATAGGTGTAGCCCAATCGCTCACTTCTACAGGCTTAAGAACACCCTCGTTTTCCATGCGCTTAAGTTCCTCCTCAACGGCAGAACGTAGTGCGTAGGGTACTGGGCGTGCGCGTTGAAATACTGGCGTTGCATTTTCTTTCAGGTGAAGTTTTGCTGTGACACCCTTAACAGTTCCTAGCTCAGGCTTGAATATCTCAGCGTACTGTTCCTTGAGGCGCTCAATCCGTACATTCTCATTCTGCTTAACCAAGAACTGACCGTTTGGAGGTGAAAAGAGATTTCTCCAGTCGAGGCGAATTTTTGTCATCCAGGATCTTCCGAGCAATGGAGGGGCGTATCGCTCCGCACGCACAACAAGTAAAGGTAGCGTTGCGTGTTGGTCGTTGTGCTCTACATCAACCAGGATCTGTCCTGCAATGTCCAGCGGTGTGCCCGCATAGGCGTGGAACGATCTTTCCACCGGCCTTAGTGCTAGGTATTTGAAATACCGTTCGTAATCTGCATAGCTGAGGATAGATGCGGCTGCCCCGGTGTCCACTTCCATCTGAAATTCAACATCTTCAATTCGTACAGGAACTTTGACTGCAGGAGCCGACATTCCTGAGTTCCGTGACTCAGTATGGTGTACGCCATCCAAACTGAAAATCGAGCCGAAAAATTCATCTTCAGCTTCCTCCAACACTTCTGCTTCTGAATCCTGATCAGCGTGACGGACATGTTGTTTTCTCTCAGCCTTCTGGCGCGGTGACTTCGTGTTGCGACACTCAGACTGCAAGTGACCCGTTTTATGACAACGAAAACACTCTGAATCCTTGTATTTGCAGTTGTCCGAAGAATGGTTGGTTAATCCACAGCGAAAACATCGTTGCTTAACCCCCGTTGGCTGGGTTTGTTTGTCATTTTTGCCGTGACGTCGATCCGGCGCTGAAGTGCGATTGCGTGACGACAAATTGTCGCGTTTGACCTTGTTTACGCTCGCCGAAGGATTCTCGCTCTGAGAAATTGAACCAAGGTCACGGACATCTTTTTGCGCTGTTTCTTGGGCAATTGCAGTATCCACTGCCTCCTGAAATGTGAAGTTTGTCGACAGTAACTTCCGTTTAATTTGCTCCGATCGAAGACCACAAATAAAGCGATCACGTAGACTATCGTTCAACTGTTCGTTTGTGAATTCACATGTTCCCGCAAGGCGTTTTAACTCTCCGACAAAATCGATAATGGATTGCCCCGGTCGCTGGCTAGCAGAATGGAACCTGTATCTTTCCGCGACTTTTAAGCGAGTAGGCTTGTAATGACTGCGAAGTAGCGTTGCTAGCTGGTCAAAAGTCTTCGTGTTTGGGGCGTCCGGGTACCCTTGCGAACTGAATTCCCAGAAAAGATGGAATTCCTAGGAATTCTTACAATTTTTACAATTTTGACAATGCAAATGGCGTTTTGCTACAAGTTTCATACACAAGAACTGAGACAACAAATTCTCAAAAAATAGAAAAATGACCTTCACAACAAACACAACTTCTGTAGGATCGAAAAAGTCTTTTACGCTATTGGTCAATTCAAAATGGCCAATGAGAGACCAGAATTCTCGATCCTCACAGCGAGTATATAAACACCAAAACGCTCATTCACCAACGGAATGAAATCAGTTGACGCTGCCATTCCTAGACAGAAAACAAAAAAGCAACAATTGAAAAGATTCGCTTGAGAATCGAAACTGCAGTCTTGTTGAAGAATGAACAAAATACTAGACAAAGACGGCAACGTGTTACCTGGCCCATCCAATTCAGGCCAAGCGGATGACCGCGAAAATGAAATTAACGCCGTAAACGAGGAAGGGCTGTTGTACAGTGAAGACGAGCTGGAGAGCGGCCAACGGTCGCCGGCAACCCGCAAACGCCCCTCAGAGACGTACAGCCCTAAAGTCACCAGCAAAAGAACAAGATATGACGACAGCACCATAGCCTTGAAGAGGAAAATCGAAAAATCTGAAGATTCTATCCAGAAGCTAAAGGCGCACACTGAAAAGAAGACATGTCCAAAATCATTACGATACAACGTCCGAGCAAACATCGTGCCGGACGAAGACTTTAAGCGGGACATAAACCACATCAGAAAGGACGCCGAACAAAAGCTGGTTGGTGCATTAACCCGTTTCCACTACAGGAAAATAGAACGCACCAAGAACAAACTAATAAAAACAGAGCAGAAAATGAACCAGGCCAAAGCAAGGAAAACTGACAATCAGAAACTCGTAAAAAACCGGCCACGTCCGGCCAAAGATAACAAGCCTAAGGCACGAAGTGAGAATGTAATTAAGTTAGCAAACACGCTGATGCAGAGGATCGAGAAATTTGATGTAATGATGAAAAAGATTGAAGAAAACCAGAATAAAGAAAATGAATCTTATCCCTGTCTTGTTTCTGACGAAACGGCAAAGGGGAGGGAAACACAAAAGCGCAAAGATAAAAACAAGAAACATAATGACAGAAGAAAAATAAAGAAGAGAGATAAAATCAAAAAATCCGCAAACAACAAACGGAAATACATTAAAAATCTCTCAGATTACGAAATGTCAACTGACCAGATAAATCTATTATCGAAGGGTTTAAAATTTATTCCTACGCCAACCATGGGAGAAACTCGCATTAAGCGACAACTCCTACAAGACTTCAAAGAATTTGAAAGGCGAATGCGCCTAAAATACATTTTTCATGGCCAAGATAAAGAACCGCATCCCTTCTACGTTAAATCACACTGGGAACCACCAGTACAACCGTCAGTCGCTCTAGAAAATTACCTAGAGGGAGTCAAAACAGAGCTCGCAGAAATTAAATTATCAAAGCCAAAACAAAACCTGCCACAGAAAGAACGTCAAGCTATCAGAGAGCTTAAAACAAATTCTGAAATAAACATAAAAAAGGCAGACAAAGGATCAACAACGGTCTTAATGAACAAAAAAGATAAGATTGAAGAGGCCAGGGTACAACTAGACGATAAGAATAATTACCTGCCCTTAGAAACATCTATGGTTCGAGAGACATTCAACAGAGTTCAAGAACTCATAAACGAGCTCCACCGCCATAACTACATTGACGATATGACAAAGAAATGGCTCTGTCAAACGCCAGACCCACCGCGCATACCAGTTTTTTACACACTTACT
This sequence comes from Siderastrea radians, assembly GCA_964017195.1. NCBI lineage: Eukaryota > Metazoa > Cnidaria > Anthozoa > Scleractinia > Rhizangiidae > Siderastrea > Siderastrea radians. The sequence continues at coordinate 67,025,609 of OZ024888.1, read as the reverse complement.
AAGATTCACAAACCTACACCTGTAGGTAGACCCATAATATCAGGTTGTGATGGTCCAACAGAACGAATATCATCATTTGTAGACTACATCCTCCAGCCAATAGCAAAATCACAAAAATCGTATCTCAAGGATACAAAAGACTTCATCAATTTCGTAGAAAAGACGAAAGTCCCACAAAACGCAATTATGGTATCACTAGACGTTACCAGTCTGTACACCAACATCCCTCAAGAAGAAGGTATAGAAACTGTATGCAAGGCATACAAAACATTCTACCAACGAGAAACTCCGATACCAACCAATGCGCTCAGGAAAATGCTAAGACTTATACTTAAGGAGAACTCCTTCCAATTTTGTGGAAGTGACTACCTTCAGACTCACGGCACTGCGATGGGCACTAAAATGGCAGTTGCTTTTGCCAATATCTTTATGTCCGCAGTTGAAACCGAAATCATCAACAAGAGCAAAACGAAACCACTAGAGTGGAAAAGATATATCGATGATATATTTTCTTTGTGGGATTCAACAAAAGAAGAGATTGATCTCTTTATCTCAGAAGCCAACAGGCAACATACTACCATTAAATTCACGGCTGACATATCAGAGAGAGATACAAACTTCCTAGACACTACAGTAATTAAAGGCGAAAGATTCTACGAAGAGTCAATTCTAGACATTCGCACACATTTTAAACCTACTGAAGCTTTTCAGTACACGCATTTCTCTTCTTGCCACGCCCCCGGTGTGGCAAAGGGCTTCATCAAAGGGGAAGCCCTCAGACTACTTAGAACTAACTCTTCAAAAGCACTTTTTGAAGAAAACATTAATAATTTCAAGTCGCGATTAAGCGATAGAGGCTATCCAAAAAACGTAGTTGAAAAGACACTAATAGAAGTCAAATTCGAAGAGAGAAAATACGCGCTACAGGAAAAACAGAAGGTGCGAAAAAACATACTGCCTTTCGTCACGCAATACAACCCATCAGTGCCAAATCTCAAAAAGGTTTTAATGAGCAAGTGGCATATCATTGAGAAACAACCCCTGCTTCGAGAGGTTTTTCGGGAACCACCCATTATCTCTTACAAAAGAGGCAGATCTCTAAAAGATATACTCGTTAGAGCAAAACTATAAAGGTCAAACTAATTATATACAACATCACGAAACACGCAGGAGTCGTGTCAGGCCTGTCACCTTTTAACATCATTAATATATGGCAATGTGTTAAAACTGTACTTGGAATTATTAGAAATTCCTAGGAATTCCCAATAATCCCAAAACTGATAATGAAAGGGCTTGGGAATGTCTGAGAATATATGGGAATGGCTAAATTAAATCGCTTGGGCTAATAAAAATGGTTGGGAATTTATGAGAATAAATAGGAATGACTGAATTAAATATGAGAAATATTGGCAATTTACTTGGAATAGCAAATTTAAGTCCCTGACTTAAATACTTGACAGACTTCAAGTTGAAGATATTTCAGTAAAATGTCTTTGGAACTTCCAGGAAGTTATGAAAAAGGACATTTAATGTATGACACAGTCAAACAAGTCTTAACTTGTTTCCTAAACATTGAGGTATTCCTGAACCTTTGAGGACAGGTCAGGCAAACAAAATTGAAAGGCACATACATGATTCAAAAATTAATAAATAAATAGATTCCTTGTGTAAATTATGTGTTAGTTCGCTTGTTGAATTGAGGACACCAACTGAATAAAGGATGAATACATACATGTACCAAAGCAGCAAAAGCATCTTATTATGCTACTATTTTCTGTTTACAAAAAAAGCATACCCTTAAAAAAGTGTCCATGACACAAGTAACTATAAAGTATCTTAAAAAAAATTGTTCATGACACAGCTTCAACCACACTCCATTGAAGTTAGGCAGTGTACTAGGCATGGATTTGCAGAGTTCCCCTTGAGAAAGAACAGTTTTTTCCACAATGTCCTCTTCCTTTGCCAGTTGAAATTTACCTCTGAAAATAAAGAATAAAATAAAAGTAAACGAGAAGTCATGAAATGATGCCTTCAAATAAATACTATTATCATACCACCGTACGACCTCACTCATGTAATTTTATTGAAAACATACTCAGGAGATGATGTGTGTAGGGGCAGATACATGTAGGCTGGTGTGAGCGGGTCCAGAAGAGCTGTCCAGCTCCGCACACATTGTCACCTGATTACTATAGTGCACACGCAAGTCTTCATTCATTTAGTATTTATCAAGACCTTTCCGTAACTTTCCTATCAAATTCAGCCTTAAAATGGTGGTATGATAAAATACTTCTTGACTACGCTGTAAGTTAGGTCAGGCCGGACGGCAAAATATTTGGATCTCGATCATGGTGCATGGAACTACTCTGCCCGTATTTCATGCGCTAGAGCCAAATACTCTCCCATCCAGCCCTCCCACTCAGTCAATAAGTACATATTATTATTAGGAGACAATTACACAACAACGACTTTTAAGAGCGTATCACGGAATTGACGACAGGACTTGTCATTATTTCACTCTAATGACTTCACTTTCTTGTGGATTTCATGTTAGTAAAGAAAATGAATACAACAGTAGGTAATGTCGAGGAAGGGATTTAAGAACCCCCAGCCACTTATTTACAAGTGCATCAATGTTTTGAATATGAACAAAAGAGACCATTCTTATTCAATGACATGCAAATGGGGTCAGATATTCTTAATTGTTTGCTTGTCGACCACAGGGTCAGCTGTACCCAATCTTCTGACTGAGTAACAGTTTGATTAATATTAATGTTTGTGCTGCTGCACTGTATACAAAGCAAGCTGTTGCAAAGATCGTTTCTGAACTGGTTGCAGAACGAGAGTGCTCCTTGATGGGATAAAGCTGTATAAACTCGAGCATACCAATAATTCTTTTATTCAACCTATTCAATGGCAAGAAAAGTCGATATCTCCGAATTATATTCTATAATCCTCTAAAAGTCTAACTCATTATTAAAATTTGAATATGTTTCAAATGAAGCTCCCTTTTTTTCACAGGATGTTTATGTGTGGGCGCCATACTCGGCTTTTCTGTCGGCACAAATGGGCCATTCCATGTAATGTCTGCAACTCCCCCCCCCCCCCACTCCCATTGAGGTACAGGGAAATCCTAAAGGGAAGGGAGGGGGTTTCAAAAGTCATTTATGAAGGAGTAGCTATGTCGGTTCCTTTGATCTCTCAAAAACATCTCCCTTTTTAGTGGGGGTGCATACATTAGATGGAATGGCCCAATGGCGTGCAACTGCATAAGACATAGTTTAGAATCTGTTCAAGAAATTAAAGATTAATACTGTACCTTTATGTAAGAGAAGGTAGCTCTGCATCGAATACTACAACTCTTCAACCACTGGAATAAAAAAAACTATCCATGTTTTCCTTTCTGGCGTACATAAACGACACGGCGATGGCCACCAAATACGAACACTCCAGGAAAGAATCACTGCTCACTGGTTACGCGCGCCTGCAATTTTCAAGCGTGCGGTTGTAAATCACATGACCTCTTGAAAGTGGCCCGGCCGCATGGCTGTCTAACCGGCGAGGCGGCCATTTTCAAATTACGTTGAGCTCATGTGCTTATCATACGCGAAAATGGTTTATTACACTATTCTGTTGGACTACTTTCGCTTACGATGAGTGAGGCTCAACCCAAATTGCTTTAGTGGAAGTTGATAGTAAAGATGGTGGATAATTGTTCGATTCAAGATGGTTGTAAACAGACTAACCGATTTCAAGGTGAGTAACTTACACTTTATTTTCTATCGAGGGCTTAAACAAATTAGTTCCCTTCTTTGCGACATTCTGCCAAATGAGTGTAACAAGCCTTAATACAGTGTATAAAGCGTGCAATTCTTCAAGGAAAAGAAATCAAAAGGGCCGTTGTTCAGTAAAATTGCCCCCAGGGTGGACAGTGTTTATTCTCACTGGTTAAAAGTACATGTAATAACGAATTCAAAACCATGTGTTAGCAGAGTGACTAACGCTTTTCATAATAAGTTTAGTTGAAGGTAATTTCATGTTGCCTACACGCCAAGCAACAATTCAGTTTCTCTCAGATATGTGAGCACATTAAATTGAATACATTAAAAGCCTACATCTGTAAATAAACAATAACCAGTCAAAGGCGATTGAACTTGAAATGAACATACATTTGCCAATTTAGAAGGAGTGAGTTCTTAAACGTTTTGTGTGATTTAAATGTATTATTAAGATACTGTTATGTAAGATATTATTAAGATACTGATATGTAACAACATGATTTCATAAAATTAGAATGAGACCTAGAATAATAGCAACTTCAGGTCTTTGCCATTTGCATTTGACAATGCTCCAGTGGCTTAAGGTGGCTCGAAAGGGTTCTTGTTTTTTTCGATGCATTATATTTGGGAGTTAAAATAGTTAGGCTAGAGTTGGCCAATCATGATCAAATTTTGCTACAAAATAATGATAGTATCAAAGTGTCAATTTTTGGTAGATTCCTTAAGAAATTTGTTGCCATGGCAACACAGTTGGGTGTCGAAGTATGACCATAAAATAGAGATATCCTAAGTTTGCTTGAAAATTTGACGGTGAGATTTCTTTAAATTTTGCATACGGCCTTTGATTCTAGTAAGCTACCTAAGGATTAAGTTAAAGAAAATTCTGTCGAAAACTTTCAGCAAAAAACACTTTTTTACGAATTTACCTTTAACTTTTCTCCCGTACGACAGAATTTTTTTAATCTCGCTTGAAAAACTCTTTGGGCATATAAGAGTTAACATGCAAAAAATCAAAGAAATTTACCGAGCGGAAGCGAAATTATGTTCTTCCTAAGTTACAAAATTTTGAAAATTTCGACACGACAAGATAGGCAATTGCGCATGCGCAGAAATTGTCACGCCACTCTCGGCACGCGGTTTCAGGTCTGTTTATTCCAGGTTTATTTCGTTGGGCGTTTCTTTCGCCCTGATGACTTTCTTTACGTTTGAAAAGGTGACGTTTTGGGTGGATCGGTGCTTGTCGAAGAGCATTACATCATTTGTTTTCAAATCATTGGATCCTTGGCACCAAATATAGCGGAATGTTTTCCTGCTCGTGCAGATTGATTCTATCTCAAGTGAATTCATCGGCACTTCGCTCAGAATGGCGACTAATGCTTCTTTTACACCTTGGGAACAAAGATTGTCTTAATCCTCGCAAGACAGGCTGCTTTCTGTACTTGTTTTGATTTATCGTCTGCCTGAAGAGCCTAATTGAACTCCGTGAAAACTGAACTTATCTCCAAATGTTTGCAAACGTTCGCAGCGTTCGTTCACAAATATCATGTTTTCGAAAGCGGTAGTGGACTTTAGCTTCCTGTTTATACCCCTGTACAATTATTTACATGTCAACGATCCTTAACCTAAACGAGGATTCAGATTGGAAACGTATGCGATGGAGAGCAAATACTTCTACCAAAGTGGAATGTGCTTGAAAATCTTAAAAACAACGGAGTTTCGAAAATACTGCAATCAGGCAAGGTTGTCCTTCAAACGGAGTTCAGGATTGAGCAACGCGTACATGGACACCACTTCGGGATTATATGTCTTACAGGAGCACAAGGACAGAATTAACAAAAGGCCAACATTTCCGGCTTTAAAAACAATACATTGAAGAAGTCCCTTATGTAGAGGTATGTATTCAAACGAGGACAAAACTACCTTTGATGATCTTTGATACGCGTCAATGTTGTCAAGAATTTTCTGTTGATGAAACTTGTTCGATTGATTGATCAAAACTCAATTTAAAGAACCGCTTTGAAGGTTTGAAGAATTGTTTTCGCCCCAGGAAAAACCAATAACAGTCAAATTATCAATATTACCACTTCGGTAAGATAGAAACCATTTCTTTTATCCGAACATTTGGAGTATTTCGTACCAAACGAATTTACAAAGGTAGCGCGCGGTAATGTTTTGAAATTATTCTACAGGTCGGTTTTTCTTATTGCATTACGGAAAAAAACGTATTACCACCAAACTATCGCACTATCACTTAATTAAGCAAATAAGAGAGCACTTCTTTTATCCGGAAATGTGGAGTATTTCCCAGAAAACTAACTTGAAAAAACTAACTTGTTTTTAGCGAGCCGACTACTGATAAAAATATAGCGCGCGATGAATTGTTTTGAAATTCTCTTCTACGCTTTTTAATTTTGTTTCTCAAGTAAACAGATTTACGGTGAAACTGAGATTGAAACTACCACTTCAGCAAAATAGAAAGCGAATCTTTCACCTGATTGTTTGTAATATTTTCTTTGTAGCGGCTGGTTTGTCAACATTTCGGCATGAATAAGTCACTTTATTGAGTCAAAATCTGTGTTTCACAGGGTATTTTTTTCGCTTACTGCAAGTTAAATTTTGTTACACTACTTTTTCCTTTCAAATTCTTGCCCTGTTATTTCATGATGTGAAGACAATAAAAACCTTTTACTGTAGTCTAGATTGTTTTTGCTAACAACACCGTAAACGTGTGTGTGTGCTTGTTTTTTTTTTGTTTTGTTTTGTTGTTGTTTTTTTTTTGTCTTTTTTCTAAAAGGGAATGTTTTCTCAGAAACACGAATCGGAGTTCGCGAAAAATTTGCCCTGGCACGGAAACGGTGCCAGACTTTTTTCCTGCGACCTGGACGTAGAAAAGGCTTCCGAGGTCAAAACAGCCAGTGAAAGAAACTAATGGTAAAAAGGCGACTATTCTAGGGCCTTCATACGATTTCACTGAAGATGAGAGAGTTTTGAAGTCACCGTCCTCTCTAGCACAGTTCAGTTGTACAGCCTCTGAATATAAGCTTACTGCGCTTCATATGCGGCTGAGTTGACGATCGCGTTGATAAAATTGAAAAGGACATGATTCAAGTGAATTGTCACCTAAGTTCCAGTCGTTTTCAACCTTGCCCACACGCAGCTTTTAAAAGACCGGCGCAAAATATTAAATCCAGGCGACAGCGCGACGCCATTTTTGTTTATTCGTTTTAGTTTTTGAGTCTCACGGGTAAATTGGAACCCAGTCTGCGCGCGCCCAACAAAACTGTTTCGAGCCTCCTTAAGGTGGAATTTTGTGCATTTCTAAAAGTTTCCTTTTTAAGGGGTTTGCATATGGAAGATTTTCATTGCAATCAACAATTTTAAAGTGGTTACCAGATTCATGGGTTTGTTCCCAGCATTTGTGAATGTCCAGTGTGTGCCTAGATACATGTACTGAGCAATAATTTATCATGTGGGCATATACACTGTAAAACCCCAAGACGTGAAACGCACATTGTCAAGAGGGTTAAAGACACATGTTTGATTGAAGCAGAGTTCAGCCATCTATTACATGTTGCATAGCTTTAAAAATTTTAAAACTTCAATTTCTTGACAAAAGGGGTCTTTGGATCACACTCCGTGATGTGAAACACAACATCCTGCGATAGAATTAAACACAATATTAAGCCAGACCGGGCATTACAAACATCAGGAAAGAAACTCGTCATGTTGCAGATTACAGTAATTTAGATTCTTTAATAATTGTCTGTGACAAATTCAAATATGAGAGGCTGAAAAACCTATCGAGTTCTTAAATGAGGTAAATTCAACGTACCTTATATGTCGCTTAACAGACAATCTGAGGTCATATTTAACTGAACTCCATCATATAGTGATCTGAGAAAGATCAATGTGACCTCAAGATCAAAGTCTTGGAAATGCGGCATTTAAGTTGTAATGCTCAATTCAGTCGCCATTTGAAAATCCTCCAAACTAAACCCACTACAAAAATGCAAGAAGCAGCATTGGTCGAAAGACTGAGACACACACATGTATATAAAGTTCAGTGTACAAAGATGTGAAGTAGGAGTCGTGCACGCCTTCCAACCCCATTTTATAACTGAAAAATTTACATGGTCTTTGGGTAGGGTGTGATGAAGAATTCTTGTTACCAATTTGGCAACTAATTTTCAGGATTTGGTTGACAATGCAGAAAGTTTAGGCACATTGGCAACTGTATTAGGCACAATTTTGTGCCCTGTGTAAAGTGTGTTGAACTGACTCTGTAGTTAGCCTGCGAGCAGGCACCCTTAGTGTGCTATTTGCACAAGTATCTTAGCGGCAGAAGTCGGTGAGCGAAGTGAGCCGGCGAGAAGAATGGGGCGAGGAAAAGTGAGCCTGCACGAAAGCCGTTGAATTTTGAATTCCGCCCCTGTGAGGTGACAAGTCTTAACTGTCAAGGTATCAATTATCTAACCAATCAGCAAGCGAAGCAAAATTTAAACAAACACCACAGCAGATTTTCACACTCGAGAGGATCGAGTTCTTTATGAATGTGCCAGAATAGTGTAAAAGAAAATTATAAACACAGTTGACAATTTTTGCTGCGTTTAAATTAGACTTGCCACAAGTCGACCTCATGAGTTTCAGAGCACAAAAGCCGTAAAGTGAGTGGAGCAAGCTTTTTAGGCTGCAAAGCGGTGGAGCGACGAAGTCCTGCACCATATAAAATGGGACAAAGGACTTTTTTGAAAGTCTACATTTTAAAAATGTGTTCTATTCGAAATCAGTATACACTATAGAACTAGAAGTTAAAAATATCAAACTCCAGGGATATGAAACTTGCAATAACAAAGAGTATCGAGCTACTACCTCAGAAGACTAATCACCCTTACATTATGCGTTGCAAACATCTGTAACCAGGAACAAGTGGTACCATCTTCCCACAATGACAAATAACCGAACTCAGTGTAACAATGACTGCAAGATAATGCCCATTGCATGGTCAAAAAAAGATGTTACATTTCCTGTCATTACAGAGATCCCAGGAAGTTAGGCTTGAAAACCACCATCCACTAAAACCAGTGTGGCTGATATTCCAAAAAATTACACAAAACTGCAATCGCTAGCCAGACGCAACCAGCTGAGTCACGTTAAGAAATTGAATCGATTGAAAAACTGACAGACTGTGAACAGTTGTCCTATTTTCCTTCTCGCTAAAATTAGAAGAAGAAAGAGACTGCTCGCTGTCTAAGAAACCGAGAAAGGTGACAACCAATAACACCACTTTACTTGTTATTTGTCACAATAATAAAGTCTTATCATGTGTCATTTCAAACCAATCAGAATGCTCCGTTCATGGACGAACGCAGAGAATTCAAAATTCAGTGACTTTTCTGCAGGCTCCTTGCACCATTCTTCTCGCCAGCCCGCTTTGCTTGCCGACTTCCGCCGCCAAGATACTTGCACGAATAGCACACTAAGTGAGCCTGCTCGCAGGCTAGATTCTAGTAAGTTCTTTGCACGACTGGCATGAACCAAATATTAATTAAACTTACTGAACATCTTTTGTATCACACTAATTTTTTTAAGGTCATTGCCCTGTATTGCATTGCGCATCCTTAATGCGCACGATTTGTGGCATCATTAGCGTGCGCTCACAGCGTACGCATGTCCAGGGAGTAATGGATTTCCTATGAAGTTAAGCTCACCAGGGAAAAGAAAGGTCATTTACTTTTAAACAAGCATTGTGACCTATCTTTTTTTCCACTTATTTTTGACCTACCGTTCATCCTCTTTTTGTTCAAAGAGTTAGAAAAAAAAACACATGTTCGAAAAAAAGGTTATTGCTTGAAACGCATTACATGTACTCATGGAGATGAAGTTACGACCTCGAGAACACGCACGTGAGTAAGGTTTGAAGTCAATTTCGTCTGATACTTCGAGCATCTGCCATAAAACATCTAGTAAATTGTTCCTTGTTATCGGTATTTCACATCTAGTAGTATGTTTCAAGATTTGCTTTAATTATGTGCTTCCTGTTCCTATGGAAAGTAGCATAAACTGATCAAATACACATGTGTTTGTCAGGCGAAATTGCATGGAATTATGGGGTAACTTGAGACGATGATATCTCGTGAACGGACATGGGCACCTATTCTTGCACGATAGATAACAACTTGTGAAAGTTTGACAAAAATCGTATGTCAAATTTTATTTCGGGGGAATGACCTTTTAAGGTCAAAATTTATTGAAAAATTTATTGAAAAGTCTGTAACACAATCAACTGCGCTAGATGGCTGACACTGTTAGTTACATATTAGAAGTTAAATTTCAGCTAAAACTGAACCTCTGCATGCATTTACATCTACATTGCTCCTTCAACAATCTCCTAGGATCTGCAAAGTACTGTACTACGTGTACTGTGGTGTAGATAGAATTAGAGTATGGTTTACCTTCACCTTAGCTTAATATTAGTGCATGGTAAATTAATTTATTGTTTATGAGCCAAAGTTTTATTAATCAGAATATTTTTCTTCAGGGTCTACATATGTACACATTGTATGTACTCCCAGTTCTACAGCAAAACAGTTTGTTGGTGCACATTGTACATGGCAAAGAAATGCATCACACTTGATCAGGTAAGTTACTCAAACATATACATTAGAATCCTCATTGTAACACTTCAATTTGTATTGCTTAGATCTGTTTTCTTTAAACATACCGGTAGTACATGTACGTGTAACATGTAATTAGGCTTTGGGTCGCAGGCTGTTCTTCAGGGATTATGACAGAATTACATACACAGAGTTTGGAGTTGTTGAACTTTGCCATGGATTCATGCCATATCAAGGCAATATCTCCTTGGTGATAACTGCTTGACATGAATACTTCATGTAGATTATAGTGGACTACATGTACATGTACATTGTGACTACAATATTGAATAGTCACTGAAACAAACACCATGTGCTAAATATTGTAAATAACTACAGAGATTGGTCATGCATTAACCAAAATGATTATATTTTTTAAGATGGTGGAGTAACCAGGATAAAACATATTAAAAATTTTAAAAATGTGCTCAACATGTTGCATATAGCAAGCGGAACATTTATAGTAAATAATCCCTTGACTTAAATCAAACCCCTGACCTTCTGCACTCCAGCTGAACTACATGATACATTTTACTAAATAAGTTAAGCTGCAAGGAAACTGGTAGTGAGGTATATAATCTTACTAGGTTCATACTACATCATGTCCTGCATTTTGCTAGAAAGGGCAGTGTTGAGGGCATCCTGACTGTATGGTGACCTTACAAGCAATGGCCTACAATATAGCTTCCTCTAGACTCATGTGTAAGCTACATTCTGTACAATAAAAGTGGTTAGAGCTCCTGATTGGTAAAAGGGAACACCTCAGATTCAGCTTTTCTGGGGGTCTCATTCCATTTCAACACCTACATCTACATTCATAGGTCCAGGTGGATGGTAAAATACCATGTCTTTGGCTCTCAGGCATGGCACACAGACCTCCTGCATTTGGTCAATATGCCAAACATTAAGCCTTAAGCCAAACATTTTCTTGTCTTACCTTCCCACTCATTCAATTAGAACATAATTATTAGTTTGAGAATTTTGAGAACCCATACATGAACATGTGAAAGCCATCACCATGTATTCACTAACTACAGTGTTCTTTTATGGTGTATCAGAATATTCTTCTCTGGTTAGTGTTTTTAAGGATTTGAAATGATCTATCACTGTAATGCTAAAGCAATGTGAATGTCACTCAAGTGAGAGCTTAGCTTCAGATATCATTCTTATTGTGCCACTCAGGCCTCCACATCTTTGGAACACACTACTTGACTGTTTACTTTATTTTGTTTACTACTTGAACTGTAATTGTAAATGTATGTTGTGGTTCAAATTTTTCTTTAGTTTGAAACTTTTCAAACCAGATTAATTTTTATTTTCCTTTGCCTTAGATTTTGGTAATGAATCTGAGACAAAGGGAAATAAAAATTATACTGGTTTGAAAATTTTTAAACCAAAGGAAAATTTGAACCACAACCTGTACATGTACATATGTACCTTATATTTTATTGAAAATTAACGCTGCAACCTATTAATAATGTTGAGTGTATGACAGGTCTAGAACTTATATAAAATTTCGATTTTTTTTCCTAGGACCACATGTATAAGGCCATCAGAGGACCGAACTCAGAAGACTGTTAACAGCAAGTGAACTAAAGGCAGCCAAAACAGATAAGACCTATATGTAAAATCAGTGAAGGCGGTACTTGATGATTGTTGAATTGTATTTCCAATTTTGCCTCATAAACAAAAATATAAGGTACAAAATGATATTGAACTAATTTTATCATTTAACTCCTGTTGAAGATATGTTGAAAACAGACATTCTGAGGTAAACTGAATGTGCCCTTGCACCAAGAGCCCGGGAAAACCAGGGTTTTACCCCGGTCCAAGCCTGGTTAAAAAACCAGACCCTCGATTTGTCTACTTTAAATATCAGCAACGGACCTTTAAATTGAGGGATATTGTTACATGTCCAACAGCTGTTTTTTTGTTACCATTTCGGGTCAAGTTTCTAATGTTTCCCCCACTTATTTAAGAAATTCCCATTTATTCCCACAAATTCCTGACCATATTCCTATTTTTTCCCACATATTCCAAAAAATTCCCAGTTATTCTTTAACATTCCTTGGAATTCCTAGGAATTTCTGAAAGTAACTGGGAATTCTATCTTTGATTTTCTTTAGTTGGAATTCCTAGGAATTCCTAGGAATTTCAAGCCAGCACCATTTAAGCGTGGAATTCCTAAGAATTCTTAGGAATTCCAAGTCCAAATTTACCGTGAAAATTCACACCTCAAATTCTTAGGAATTCCTAGGAATTCTCAGGAATTATTTCGCAAGGGAAGGATAAATCTTTCAACACTCGATAAACATTACTGCCAATGGATGTTAGAAGAATCGCTCTTCGTTTTGCAGCGGTTTCCGTCTCGCTCTTAATATCGTAAGCAATGAAATATTCTTGCAAACGCTCGAGGTAGCTTTCAATATCTTCCGAGTCTGGGTTGAAACCATCGAACGGTGGTCTGCCCGCCATAGCGTTCACTCCGTTTCGTGTTTTAGGTGCTTGACTGGTCGTCGTTCGCTCAACAGCTGTATTCGTCGATAAATTTCCGCTTTCCGTCGTTGGCTGGCCGTTTTCCAGTTTACCTCGTCGCCACTGTGGCGTATTTGGACGTTAACGTATCGTAAAACAGGTAAAGGAACAGCTAAACGAACCAAACAATATTTATTCAACTAGAACTCACATGGCTGACTACACGAGCACATGGTACGTGAAAACGAGGTTGCCTTGAGAACGAGGCGAATACATCACACACCGAAAAATAATCAATGCTTTGAACTCGCCAAAAAATGCGTAAACTCGACTACAGGCTCCAATAATCAGGATTGTTTGCAATTGAGTTGTTTCTCATGCTCTCGCAAATTTCGTCTTACGTTTCTCGATCGCATTGCGACGAAAAGAAAGCAGCTCAGTGCGTCAAAATTTCCGGCTGCCAAAAACGAAAGTACTCCCAGAGGTAAAAATGATAACATGAGATCTTCAGAGGAGTCCCACAGTCATCCACTCGAAAACGAAGAGCCCGTCAACTGTGTGAAACGAAAAGGAAGAAAAGAAGAATTGTCATCGCCAAGAATGACAACGCTGAAAGCCGTCTCCAAAAAGTACGATATGAGCATCTCAGAAAAACGAAAGAATGTTGTTTCTCTTATCGAGCTTTGCAGCTGCAAAGCTTTGGACCATGTAGTTTACAAGCGTACACCGGCTCACTATTAAACATAGCGGTTGGACATGCCGGCGCTACAAAGGAATTTTAAATAAGAACATTAAGCCGTTTTTTTATTTGTTCTTGTTTTATTTTTGGTTTGTTTTTGGTTTTGCTATTGTTGGCGTTTTTTGTTGTTTTACAAAGTTGTAAAAATATGGCTGGAAAAAATTGTACTCCAAAGTACGAAAGGTCTAAATAATCAGGATTGAGGCCTTCATTGAATTAAAAGTACAAAGGCACACGAGCTGAATAGAATGGAAAATAAAAATAGCCATTCCTTATTAAGTTTACCGTTGTATTGTTAATTTAGCAGTGTTAAGCGGCCTTCAAACATCAAACTAATGTTGGCCAACATTAGTTTGACGTGTGAAGGCCGCTTTATTTTCGCGGCGAAAATGGTGTGAGCGCTGGAAAACGCACTGTACGTTTGTTCTATCAGAAACTGTTAATCCTACTGTGAATGGACCAGGACTAGAGAGCAAGTGGAAAAACAGAATCTAATAAAAGGAAATTGCTGGCTTTCTGAAATGCTAAAACTTACGTTTTAAATTTGGCAGTTTTCACAACAGTTTTTGAGTTCAAAATTGGGTTCTCGGACGTCAACAAACATTCGCTGTTACCATGGCAACAATTTAGTTATGACCTCAATAATGGCCATTTTCGAACATCCCCCGTGGATATCTACTTGCATTCAAATTTGAGTGGGGGTCAAAATTTTTCATTTCCCACTTTGTTTGATTCTTACAGAGAATTGCTCTTAAAATCTCGTCAAAAAGAGCCCAAACTATCGCTGTTAACCTTGAGTAGGTCAGGCACGCCGAGACCCTCAAAATCTTCGAAATTAAAGGAGTTGAAGAGAAATGCAGATTAAAGAAGCTTATGGCAGAACAGGCACTAGAGGCAGCAAAATACGAAGCAGAAATGGACAACAGAAAGATTGATATCGAAGTGCAAAAACAGAAAGTGGGTAAAGACATGTTGTTTAAAGCCCAATTGGAAGCTTAACAGTTTGATCTTCTTGCTAAAGAGGAAGGCGAGACCAACTCTACTGTTGGAAGCTTACAAAATGAGATAGAGTGCGGAATTTCTCTCCAACCCCCACTAACAAAAGAGGAACGGATAGCAACTTGGGTTACCCACTGTCATCCGGATATTCCCACGGGAGCATTGAAGCATAATGCCAGGCAGTTTATTCCACGTCGAACGAATGGCTCTGTAGAAAATGCCAACCCTCTTACCGAAGAGCCACTCAAAGTTACGGAAAATGTCACACCCAATAGTGGAAATGAGAAAGTTACAGACAAAAATAAGCTGACGAAAACACATGAAAAATCTCAAGCAGTTCTGTTCAAGGTGACCACATTGCAAGCCATGCAGCCTGTGAATTTTAGTGGAAATCCCGCAGATTTCCCAATTTTTAAGAGAAGAATCCGAGACAATCTAGAATATGGGTTCTTGTCGGACGCTCAACGAATTGAATTTCTCCCAAAGTTAGTGTCTGGTGAGGCATATGAGGTGGTTGAAAGGTCAGCGAGGTGTTCGTATGATGACACTGTAGCAATTTTGGAAGAACGTTATGGTCAACCAGCGACAGTTGCTGCAGCTTGTATTGAAATGGCTACTACGGGACCCAAATTGGGAAACCGAGATTTCAAAGGCCTGCGTAATTTTGCAGAACGACTTTAATGTGCCTCAAAGAGATTGGAAGAAGACTATGAGCGTGAGGCACGTACCATTTCTAACATGGGGATGATTGTAGCACGATATGCCTGACTACCTCATTAATAAATGAGCCGATGCGTCATATGCTATCAGAGAAAAGGGACTGACCCCAAAGTTAAAGGACCTCGCCCAATTTGTTAAACGACAAGCTGCCATCAAGAACGATCCTGGATTTGCTGGAGTTTCTACCATGCCGACTACTGAAGTCAAGACAAACAGAACAAAGCCAATTAAAATAAACAGAGCGTTGACTCCCAAAGCAACAAGGCAGACCATCCTATGCCACAGATATTAAAAATAAGAACCCTGGGAGAAGTAAAAGAGCAAACGATGGATGTAGCGGTAATCCACCCAAGTTACCAAGTTGTCTTTGCTGCTCAGGACCCCATGAACTAGCTTCGTGCCCTGATTTTTAGAGTACGGATTTGCAGAACCGCTGGGACATAATGAAGCACAATGGCTTGTGTCACCTGTGTTTGAGATCTGGACATTATCGAGGGAAGTGTGAGTCACCAAAATTCTGCCGGTGTGGAAGTGACAAACGGCACCACAAGTTGTTCCACAATCCCCCTAGGTCAAGGAGAGGGTGTGACAGATAAAGCCAAACCCGCGTAGAAGAACCAAAACCGGCGGGAAGCAGCCCGCATCCGGAATGTTCTAGTGAGCTAAAGCCTAATAAAGCAAGAAGTACTGCACAGTATGCAACTGTGACTCAACCGGCCACGATAAAGAGTGTGCTCCTCCACCTGACGGAAGGTTCGTTACCACTTACGGATTGTTAGACAATGCCTCCCGTGGAACCATGATCAGCCAGGATGTCCCTAAGGAAGTAGGCCTGAAAGATGGAAAGGAGATGATTTCTGTTAGCACACTGTTGCAGCAAGAGGAAGAAGAGTTTGAAGTGGTAGAATTTACACTGCGGTCTGCTACTGGAGAAGAAGAAATTCCTACTGTTGCAGAGGGACTAGTGACAGAGAAATTCAAAATTGCAGAGAGTTGTCTCCCTGAAGATATCGACAGAAGATTACACCCACACTTAGTGGACATTGAAGTGCCAGAGTTGAAAATCAAGCAAGTGTCAGTACTGATTGAAAAGGATGTTAGTGAGGTGCATGTTGTCTTGGAAGTTCGGAAATCAAATAAACCTGGTAGCCAGAGGCCGGTTGGGTTGGGTCATAACAGGAACTATTCTTGGTTCACCGAATCAAAAGGAACTTAGTGATTACTTCACTACGTGTGACAGAAAACTACATGATCAGGTTAAGAACTTTTGGAAGATTGAATAATTTGGAACAAAGCCTGTATGCAAGCCCGGATATAAGGAGCCAGTTCCTAAATATCGAAACCACAACCTATCTAGAGAGGACATGCGAGTAGTGGACATTCTTGAAAAGACAGCAACATTGAATGAGACTACGAGACAGGCCTGTTGTGGCGGAGAGAAGACATTTAATCGCAGCGAGGCAGAGATGAGATTGTGGAGTTTGAAGCGAAACTTCTACAAAGACCCTAACCTCGTAGAGAAGTACCACTCAACGATGAATGACTACATAGCAAAGGGATATGCCCGCAAGTTGACACCAGAGGAGGCATCCAAATCTGGTCCTAGAACCTGATACCTACCCTATTTTGCAGTCACCAATTGCAACAAGCCAGATAAAGTTCGCATAGTCTTTGATGCTGCTGCAGAGCACGAGAGTACATCCCTGAATAAGAGCCTGTTACAGGGGCCTGATTACGCTAATAGTTTAGTTGGTGTCTTGCTGAGATTTCGTGAGGAAAATATTGCATTGGTCATTGGGCGTCCAGAAGATCAAGATTCTCTGACATTTCTGTGGTGAAGTGGAAGTTTAGAGGAAACGCTCCAAGAGTATGCGATGAAAGTGCACATATATTCAGTGCAACAGATTCCCCTCTGCTCAGCGAACTTTGCCCTCCTGAGAACTAATAATAATAATAATAATAATAATAATAATAATAATAATAATGCAATTCTTTATACAGATGGCTTATATCACACAAGGTGGTTTTCAATAGGGCACTGTGAAAATATAACAAGATAAAAGTTAACTAAAATACTAAAAT
Source organism: Siderastrea radians (assembly GCA_964017195.1). NCBI lineage: Eukaryota > Metazoa > Cnidaria > Anthozoa > Scleractinia > Rhizangiidae > Siderastrea > Siderastrea radians. Next base: position 67,008,162 of record OZ024888.1, on the reverse strand, counting down.
GCTACTTTAAATATTAGAAAAATTAAGAGGGATTAAACACCTAAGTTCTACTAAAAAGTAGAAGAAAATGGAAAGCTATTTTAAAATTTAAACCTATTATGTAACGATATTCTAAAAGCATTATAAGATAGGTTTCTCATCTCCATAGGCAGGGCATTCCAGTCAAGTAAGGCACTATTTAGGGAACTAAGCAGTCCCCAGTTAGTATCTGATTTTATGATTCGAACAGTGTCCTTTGACCGAGTGTTGTGACTGTGATGGTCCGAACCTCGGACGATCATGTTGTTTCTATTGTCCGAGTTTATTAAATTGTACATATAAAGGCAGCGTTTCATTTGTCTTCTGGTTGTAGAACTGCTGATGAAAATCAAACACATTTTGACCCTATTATCATAGATACTCTTAGGCACAACTTCTATGTTGATGATCTCCTTAAGTTCATGCCAACACCTGAGAGTGCGATTAGGCTGATTTAGCTGTTGACAGAACTTTGTGCCAAGGGTGGTTTTAACCTTACGAAATTCACGAGGAACAATAGAGAGGTTTTGGCTGCAATACCTACTGCCAAGACAGCGGATCCATCTTTGATGAGCTTCCGGTTGACAGGGCCCTTGGGATACAATGGCACATGAAATATGACGCCTTCGGGTTCAAAGTTGTAAAACATGAGAGGGGCTTGTCGACAATTTGATCAGAATTTGATCCACTGAACCTGCCTGCCCCCAAAGCAAATCGTGCAAGATCTGTGGAGAAAGAAAAGGGCGTGGGACCAACCACTTGATGGAGAAATCCTCCAGAAATGGCAGCAGTGGAGGAACATCCTTCCCCTCTAAGCCGGTGTGAAAAATCCAAAGGTGTTACTTCACTGGAGCCGACCACAAGAAAGTTACACTACAGTTTCATCACCTCTGTGATGCCTCAGAAGTTGGATATGGTACCTCCATATACCTTGTAATAGTCTACCCAGATGGTACTGTTGAGTGTGGATTTGTATTGGGAAACTTTAGGAACGCTCCAATCAAAACTGACAGTATTCCCCGACTGGAATTACAGGACGCTCTTTTGGGAGCACGCGTCAACCGTTCATTGCGTCGGAAACTAACTTCAAATTCGAAAGAGTGACTTTCTAGACTGATTCGGTGATCACCCTGAACTACACTCACAATGAATATCGCAGATTACAGACCTATGTAGCAAATCGAGTTACAGAGATTAGAGACCTCACTGCCCCAGAACAGTGGAGGCACTGCCCAGGCAAGGAGAACCCGGCAGACGATGCTAGCCGAGGCCTTGAAATGAGTAAATTCCTGAAGAATGAGCGTTGGCTGAAGGGGCCAGCCTTCTTGTGGAAAAGTGAAGATCGCTGGCCAGATATCAAGCACGACAAGTTCCCCTTAGATAAAGAAGGAAAAAGGAAGTGTATCTCACCAAATTGAATCGACTACAGCACTGAATAACCTCTTAACCCAATTCGCTAGTTATAGTACCCTTCTGCGCACATTTGACTGGATACTGGAGTTTTTACATTGGATAAATTAGTCCTTAAAGAGAGAGAAAGGAACGCCAGACGTGTGTAATGTTGTAAAGTATATCGTGCGAAAGGAACTTGCAAGGTCGAAGATAGAAGTTGCCGTCTTGGTCCAGAAGGAAGTCTTTCCACAAGAGATACAGGATCTCACAGCAGGGCTACAGCTGAAGGCATCAAGCCACATTGTGAAGCCTTAACCAGTGGTTGGAAATGATGGTGTTTTGAGAGTGGGCGGTAGAATTAATCTCTAGAGCCCCAATTCCATCTGATGCCATAAACCCTATCATCCTGCCAAAAAACCATCACGTTTCTAGAATCCCGATACCCTATTTGCATGAGAGAAACGGACACGGTGGGCCGGAACAAGTGTTGTTCTATCTCATAGAACAGTTCTGGGTCATAAAGGGAAGAGCAGCTGTAAAGGAATTTATTAATAAAATGTATGTCATGCTAGGAACGAATGGCCAGGAGGCTGAGTCAAGAGATGGCCGAGTTGCCCAAAGTCAGGCTGACACCGTACGAGCCTCCTTTCACCTTCAGCGGAGTGGTCTACCTCGGCCCTTTCTATGTAAAGAAAGGGAGAGGAAAAGTTCCAGAGAAACGATGGGGAGCGATGTTTGAGTGCATGAATTCTAGAGCCGTGCATCTTGAGGTTGCTTAATCTTTAGAAACAGATGATTTCATTCTGGTATTGATGAGATTTCTAAATCGAAGAGGTCATGTGAAGGGGCGTCGGTCAGATAATAGGACGAACTTTGTTGGGCGGAATGCGAAATCAAAGAGGCCCTCGATCGAATTGATAACGATAAGATTCGAAGAGAGTTGGTGCAGTGAGGCTGTGAGTGGGTGTTCCACCCTCCAGGGGCGTCCCACGTGTCCGGCGTATGGGAAAGACTAAAGAAAACGGTGAAGAGGAGCTTGAAAGCCATTCTCGGCAAGGACCTTATCATTGAAGAGGTTTTGCTAACAGTGTTCACTGTGGCTGAACGCATTGCCATCTCCAGGCCATTGACACGAAATTCATCCAGTCCACCTGACAACGAACCACTCACACCCAATCATTTTCTGAACATCCGTACCTCAACGAATCTACCCCCTGAAATTGTAGAAGAGAGCGACAGATGCAGGAAAAGATGGAAACAGGCCCAGACTCTTGTCAATCATTATTGGAAGCGATGGTTGAGGGAATATGCGCCATTATTGCAAGAACGCCAAAAGTAAAACCAAACCCAGAAAAACCTGCAAGTTGGAGTTCTGGTCCTCATCGCTGACGACAATGTTCCAAGGAACCAGTGGCCTCTTGGTAGGGTCACAACCGTGTTCCCCGACAGTGATGGGTTGGTAAGGAGTGCAAGCGACCAATCACCTAAATTTGTTTACTCTTAGCGGCAGACGAAGAAGGAGGACAGTGAGCCGTGATGGATAATCAAAGTGAACAGAGCAAAATTCAGATGTGATGAACCCTTCACAAGAGTGTTCATGGGGAGCGCGATGTTGTGACCAAACCTGAAGCGGAACTGAAACCTCGAGGAGCCCCGCGGCTCCCATGGTACTGAGCGACCGAGTCAGCCATGTGCGAAATGATTCGGACATAGATACTTTTTCTACCACTTTTGACATGATTGAAAGGTTTAACAGTGTGTCCGGTCTCAAACTCAATAATGCAAAGACTGAGGCTCTGTGGATCGGATTAATGCCAGGGAAAAAGGAAAAACTTTTCCCCGAATAAAAATTTTTAAATCGGCAGAAAACAAAGTGAAAGTCCTTGGCGTTTGGATATCTACTGACCCCAACACCACGTTAAAATTGAATCATAGGGAAAAAGCGGACAAAATCAGAAATGTTCTAAGCTGTTGGAAATATCGAAGATTAACATCAGTGGGAAAAATTCTGGTTATTAAAAGCTTAGTTATGCCTTTGAAGTATTTTGGCCTTATATCTGCCCTCAGACACCATTATAATGCAAAGTTTCCTAAAGAACCTAGTGACGTAGGTAAACCAAGTGCTTTCCTCGAGACCTTTGTTAAAAGCGACAAAGGAAACAGTGTGGTTTACAAGAAGCTTCTCTCTTCGAAAAGCTCTGCTCCGATGAAAAGTCAAACGAAATGGAAAAACCTCATTGACTGTGATGGATGGATTCCTGACTGGGGAGTGGCATTTGGCCTGGCTGCTCGCTGCACTAAAAGCACAAAACTTCTGAACTTCCATTACAGATTTCTGCACAGAATCCTACCTACAAATGATCTCCTGACAAAAATTGGTTTAAAACAAGATCCAAATTGCACTTTTTGTAGCAACTCCCCCTAAAGCCTAATCCACCTCTTCTGTTACTGCATGAATATTGAGACTTTTTGGGAAATCTTGATTAAAGGGCTGAAAGAGTCTAAACTAGTACCGAGAAATTATCCAAAACAGATCACAGTATTTCTGGGCCTGAGGCCGGACACCTCCACCTTTTCACTTCAACTCAATTTTTACTTCCTTCTAGCAAGACACTATATATCGTGCTACAAGACCAGTAACAAAACTCCACTTTTAGAAAGTTTTATTATGGTCCTTAAATCCCAGTTTTACATAGAATCGTATAAAACTAGAGAAAACTCAAAGAAATGGCAACCTTTATTGCCCATTCTTACTATTAACTAGCCCGGCAAACCCTGCCGCTGCCCACCTTCCTGCACTTTCTTCGCATGGTCCACAGAACATTGAGGAAGCTTTCTTTTCGATCTTGACACCTTTCTCCACTGCAGACCACCTTTTTACGACTGGCTGCATATTTCTAAGTAAGTTTAGATTCTGGAGTCTTTTTGTTTTCCCCCCTTTTTCCTATAGTTTTCTATAATTTTCGTTTACTCTGTTTTATTTTCCCAACGGCTTTTGTGTAACTAATATACTTTTGTGTAACTAACTGTGTAACTAATTAACTCTTTACTGTTTGCTTACTTTGTAACTGGGTTTTTTGTTTTGCTAATAAATTAATTACAAAAAAAAATACTTCTTCGCAGCTAGTTTTGTTTGAAAAACAAACAGTTTTGTTTGAAGGAAGTCTTGTACCGTTTCACTGTTGGACAAATTACCCGGACCTGTCAACATATGAGAGTTATTGTAAAACATTATGCAGGTGTTTTGAACCGATTTACCGCCTTGCTTATGTTCTATTTGTGCGAATTTTCAGCGAATCTACACTAAACAGCAGATACCAGTTTAAGGAGTGTACGTGTACTGTGGAAGAAAGAATTTGTGGAGCTGTTTTTAGAATATCGATATCACCGGAGCCGGGCAAACATTTGCGGTTTGCTTAAAGAGACTACATTTCTATCACAATATTGCTGTAAGCACTTCTGAAGCTTCGGTTCTGATAAAACTGCCAGAAATTGACCCATATTCGTCAGAAAACTTTCATCAAAATATTACCTAATGCCATTTTATTAATATTTTCGTTTTTTTCAAGTTCTGTGGATATTAATCCACGTAAAGGCGATGACTTTGTTCGGTTGCGAAACAAAATAAGTGGTTGTGGTGCCGTCTCCAGCTACTTTTGGACACATTTGGTTGTTGCTATTGTTCCAATGACAGTACAAAAATTATATTTTTTTGAATTGCAAGTTTTGCATCTTTCTCGGTTTTTATAAAGGAACCATTGAATTCTCCGGACATTTAACTCGCGTAAATTTAGGCCGTCAATTTTGTACAGTCATAGTGTATTCTAAATCTCGTGATCTTTGCAAGTGCTAAAAAGTTGTCTTTTCTTACCTGACAAAATATAAACGTATTCGGAGTTATTCCGCAGCATTGATGAAAGAAGATTTAAAAAGACGTTGTTTAAATGATTACCCTTAAAAATTAAACACAGGAAGTTCTACATTATGAAGAACAGTGGTGCCAGAAAGTCTGTGTGTAATTTAACCTGTTATTTAGCAAATAAGTCCATGTCTCATTGGGACCAAACGTTCCCCCTTCAAATAGAGTGATTTGTTGACTTTCTTTCTAGCAGTCTTTGGAAAGTTCAACTGTTTATACAGTTGAATTGGTTGACAAATATCGATCAATTTATATCTGCAACTGTTTCAACTGAATCGATTGGCGATTATAAAATGTTGATCAACCAAACAACCGAAAAACGGATGATACAAATACACCACAGCATAAACTCAATTGAAAGAGAACTGCAATTTCTTAGGAACGGCTGTCAAACATGTTGAGTGTATCTTTGCAGCCGCGAGGAGAGATAATTCTCTATTGCCAAAACATTAACTTCCTTTTGGTCAAGACAGAATGACTTCGCTTGTGCTTGTTGTAGTAGTCACGTACATATAAATAATATGACATGCATACCTTTTTGGTAGTTGGGTTTTTGTTTTCTATTTTTAAAAATTTTTTTTGGTGATTTAGTGCTCGAAGATGACGATTCGAGGTGAAAAAAGGCTATGTATGTAAGTTTCGCAATTCCCGATATAATCATTAAAAATGTCCTTTGTTTACCCTCGGCAAGTGATTATAGCAAGGTGCTAGTGGGGCCGAGGACCTCTGGATTTCAATTCCGGCGCCCTAACCACTCTGCCACACTGCCTCCTCCTGTCTCCTGCTTCCTCATCACGTGAAGATTATTAAATTTCGAAGTCAATAACCAATTTCAAAATCTATGTTAAAGCATATTGTGCACATACAATAGTTTTACAGACCCGATAAGTTATTTGCAGTTTGGAGAAACGAGCCCCCTGGCAACTGAGAAAGTCTTAGCCTTTGGAATTTTTCCTTACCTAATACGAGAAGCAGACAGAACGCGAATAAAATTACCTTATAGCTTGCGGGTAAGATGATAAAAGTCTGGTCCGCTGCTGGTCTTGAACTGAGCAGCATAGAGTGTAAGTAATGATAAAGATGAAAGCACTTCCCACACAGCACAGGTGATCATATCGAATTATTAATTATTCTACCTTGTGCCAGACCTGTTAACGTCATGTTACCCGATACTATTTAGTCAGGTTATTACTTGACGTGGCAAAACAAAATACTTAATCTATCATTCCCAAGCTCAAAAAGTGCTAGTCACCGCCTTACTGCAATAACCGGACTCTCTTCTGCAAACTTTATTCAAGTCAATTTTTTTTGTCATATCGTAATTGAAACCGGTAAAGGATTTTTTCAAGCCTGTCACAATAACAGGATTGTATCTTTGCCTCGAAAGGCTTTAGATGTAAAAAAATGAAATATACTAATGCTCGGCTGAATTTTTTACGAAAAATGAGATGTTTATCACCTAGTAGAGCCCATTTTAGTCACTCAGTCGGTTTGAAAGTTTGACTTCCCTTTGTGTCAACAATGACAGACTGGATGAAAGTTATTAAATTTAACAGTTTCCTCTTTTAATCACTGCGAGTGGCAAAGGATATTAAATACACAAATGTATTTCCGATCACGTTCTCACAGTTTTGATGATCCATTTTGGCTCAATTTTGTCTAAAATTTAAGTTATTTTGAATCACAGCTACCGCAGCCTACTGTAGCTAGCAATCTAGCAATCTGTTTTGTTTGTTGAATTTACCTTTTACCTACAATTTTTTGTAATTAAAGGTGGATTTCCACTGTTGCGTAAATTTACGTGCGCAGGGGTGTGAAATTAACTGGCTTTCCATGCGTAAATAAAATTAGAGACGATGTATGAGCGGCTTACGTAAACGAAAGAAGTTAAAGACTCTTAAAAGAACACCTACGTTAAAATTACCATTTATTAGCCCCACTACTGCACGAAAATATTCATTTTGCACTCTAGACTACCCCCAGGCTAGTCTGCTAGGGATGGTATGTGCATGGTCATTTAGTCTACTAAGTAAGGGGCATACTCAGTAATACTAATTAAGCTAAACAAAAAGTAAACATAGAGTTAAGTGTGTCCGTTTAAAATCGCGCTTTCCAAAGACTGCTTTTCAAATAAAATGCGAGTTTGTTTCATACGCCAAGGTGACTTTTTCCAGTATAATGAACTCGCACAAACTGAAAAACAGTTAAAGTTTACTCACAGCAAGTTACTTGATAGTCTGGAACCGTAGATTTAACAAAGGAGCGATTCTTTGATTCTGCTCTTAAAACTACTCTTCTCTTTGGTCTGTCACAACTGCTGCAGACATACTGACCGAATACTTGCCCTTTTGAAGGCTTATGCTACTAGTAAAAAGCTACAGTGTAGTTGTCAAAAACAGGGACGCCCAACAGCGAAATACTTGAATATGATTTCTTCTTTCTTGGAATGTTTTAGAGCTTTTTAGCGGCATGTTTGTGTAAGCTAACACAGGCTGATCAGATCTGTTCGTACTTTTTAGCTGAAAATTTACGCCGCAGAAAATTTTAGGAAACAATCCTATCCGCCGAATTTCCGAGTTGCTGCTAGCTCTCCGAAAATACTAGTTGACCCTATTTTCTTATACTCTAAACGACATATTTGTCTCTCTGAAAACAACAGGAATTATCCGTCCCCTTGTTACAGGTACGGAAGTCTGAGGTGATGTTTCGCCAACGAAATTCTAGTTTTCATTGCAGTTAAATCCGAATTTCTCAAGCGGTTTAGGCCTCATGAACAGATATTCCCCGAAGCGAACCGTTGGGTGCCCCTGTCCAAAAGATCGGAGACTTACATCAAAACATACCAATCAACGAAGGTGGATGGTTTTATACCGAATTTTTGAGAACATCTAACAAATTATAGTTTTTCAACTTACTAAAAATTTGTCAATTTGTTTAGCAGTTTTTTAAAAATGAAAGATAGAAAGGTATATTTTAAAGGTCCTTACCTAGTTTCAGCAAGTTTGTTTGTACGGTGTGGAGAATTTTCGACGCAAAGTCACGTACTTTAGTAAATTTTTCCATGTTATTGGTGTGCACTTCAAATTCCGAGCACTTTTCTGCCGCTCGGGATTGACATCTTCTCAAGCGGCGAATTTTGATGGGAAAGTGAGGCATGGCCCTTGAACAATTTCATTATATCCTTATTAGACCCAAAGGAGCAAGATCGGTTAGTTCAGTTAGTTTCGTAGCTAGTTTTGTTTGAAAATCCGAAGGAAGTCTTGTACCGTGTCACTGCTGGACAAAATTACCCGTACCTATCAACATATGTGAGTTATTGTAGAACATATGCAGGAATTTGGAACCGATTTACCAACCTGCTTAAGTTCTATTTGTACGAATTTCCAGCGAATCTACAATAAACAGCAGACACCAGTTTAAGGAGTGTACGTGTACTGTGGAAAATAAAATTTGTGGAGCTGTTTCTGGAATATCGATATCACCGGAGCCGGCCAAATATTTACGATTTGCTTAAAGAGACTACATTTCTAATACAATATTGTTGTAACCACTTCTAGAACTTCGGTTCTAATAAAACTGCCAGACGTTGACCTAATATCTGTGAGAAAACTCTCATGAAAATGACTTTGTTCGGTTGCGAAACAAAATGAATGGTTGTAGTGTACCCTTCTCCAGCCACCATTGGAAACATTTGGTTGTTGTTATTGTTCCCTTGACAGTACAAGAATTCTACCTCTTTTGGATTGGAAGTTTTGCATCTTTCTCGGTTTTTGTAAAGGAACCTGAGGGAATTGTCCAAACATTTAACCTGCGTAAATTTTGGCCGTCGATTTAGAACAATAATAGTATATTTTAAATCTCGCGATCATTGCTAGTGCTAAAGAGTCGTCTTTTCTTACCTGACAAAATATAAACGTCTTTGGAGTTATCCCGCAGCGTTGATGAAAGAAGATTTAAAAAGACTTTTTTAAAATGATTACCCCTTAAACATTAAACACAGGAAGTTCTACATAACGAAGAACAGTGGTGCCGGAAAGTCTGTGTGTAATTTAACCTGTTATTTAGCAAATGAGTTCATGTCTTATATGGAACCAAACGTTTCCGCTTCTACTAGTTTTGAGTGACTTGTTGACATTCTTTCTCTTTGAAAAGTTTTTCTAACTGTTTAGACAGTTGAATTGGTTAACAAATATCGCTCAATTTATATTTGCAACTGTTTCAACTGAATTGATTGCCGATTATATAATGTTGATCAACCAAACAACCGAAAAACGGATGATAAAAATACACCACAGCATAGACTCAATTGAAATAGACCTGCAATTTCTCACGAACGGTTGTCAAACATGTTGAGTGTATCTTTGCAACTGCGAGGAGAGCTAATTCTCTATTGCCAAAACATTAGCTTCCCTTTAGTCAAGACAGAATGACTTTACCTATGCTTGTTGTAGTAGTCACGTACATATATATAATATGACAAGCAAGCTTTTTTGGTGGTTGGGGTTTTGTTTTGCACTTTTTTTTGTTTGATTTAGGTGAAAAAAAAACGCTATGTATGTAAGTTTCGCAATTCCTGATATAATCATAAAAATGCCCCTATATTTAACCTCGGCAAGTGATTATAGCAAGGTGCTAGTGGGGCCGAGAATTGAAACCTTAGAAACAAATATTTCATACTGAACATAAGCTAAAAATCCCAACAGGCTGGAGGAAAACCAGTTGGGTATTTACAGGTGTGGTGGATGAGTTGAATCCGGATCGATTGTGAAACAACTCCAGATAGCGGTCAGAGCGGGACTTGAACCCGGGACCTCCGGATTTCAATTCCGGCGCCCTAACCACTTGGCCACACTGCCTCCTACTATCTCCTGCCTCCTTATCTTGTGAAGATTTTTAAAGTTCGAAGTCAATAACTAATTGAAAAGTCTGTGTTAAAGAATGTTGCGCACATACAATAGTTTTCAGAACCGATAAGTTATCAGCTGTTTCGAGAAACGGGCTCCTGACAACTAAGAAAGTCTTCTGGAGTTTTCCCTTACCTAATACGAATTTTCCCTTACCTAATAAAATTACCTTATAGCTTGCAGGTAAGATGATAAAAGTCTTGTCCACTGCCTGTGTTCAACTAAGCAGCATACAGTGTAAGTAATGATAAAGATGTAAGCACTTCCCACACAGCACAGGCGATCATGTCGAATTATTAATTATTGTACTTTGTGGCCGACGTGGTGACATTATGTTAGCAGGAAATACTTAGTCAGGTTATTACTTAACACGTCATAAGAAATACTTAATTCTATCATTCGCAAGCTCTAAAAGTGCTTGTCATCGCCTTACTGCAATAACCGGACTCTTCTTCAAGTCAATGTTTCTTTTTTTGTTATATCATAATTGAACCCAATAAAGGATTTATTCAAGCCTGTAACAATAACAGGATTGTATCTTTGCCTCGAAAGGCTGTAGTTGTAAAAACAGAAATATGTTAATGCTCGGCTAAATTTTCACAAAAAATGAAATGTTTATTATCTCGTAGAGCTAATTTTAGTCAGTCCGTCGGTTTAAAAGTTTGACTTCCCTTTGTGTCAACAATGACAGATGAATGAAAGTTATTAAATTTAACAGTTTCCTCTTTTAATCACTGCGAGTGGCAAAGGATAATATACAAATGTACTTCCGATCACGTTCTCACAGTTTTGATGATTCATTTTCAATTGGTACAATTTGGCCTAAAATTTAAGTTATTTTGAATCACAGCCTACCGCAGCCTACCGTAGCTAGCAATCTAGCAATCTGTTTTGTTTGTAGAATTTACCTTTTACCTACAATTTTTTGTAATTATAAAAGGTGGATTTCTACTGTTGCGTAAATTTTACGTGCGTACGGGCGTGAAATAATAATAATAATAAACCTTTATTTAACCACGATCTGTTTTAAAGCAAAGGAACCCGGCTTTACGTGCGTAAATAAAATCAGGGACGATGTATGAACGGCTTACGTAAACGTAAAAAGGTGAAGACTCTTTAAAGAACACCTGCGTTAAATTTACCATTTATTAGCCCCACCACTGCACCAAAATATTCCTCTTGCACTCTAGACTACCCCCAGGCTAGTCTGTTAGGGTTAGGCAGGTACAAAACTCGGACCGGATCAACTCGGATCGCTTGATCCGGGTCGGATCAACTCGGATCAACCCAGATCGACCCAGATCAACCTGGATTGGCTTAAATTTTAAAAAATAAAAGAAAAGGGATGCTTAATAAAAGCAAAGGATACTTTTACGCATTTATGGATTGACAGGCATGAAAATAAAGCAGTGCTTGCTCTCCTGCGATGTTTTGTCGAGTCACCATTTTGTTTTTAACAGTCCTTCTCAAGACTAAATGCCCGTTGGCGGAGATTTATGAGGTGCTTGAATTCGGGTGACACCCACGGTGGGTCGTCGACGTGCACCCTGGACTGCTTAACAGGCATGATGGTGTCAAGACCGGTCTTGATGAAATCCGTGAGTAGCTTCAGCTTCTCCTCAAAATTGTAAATAGGTCATATCATAAAATTTACAGACAAACACTCCTGTTGTTACTGTTTCATTTGGCGGAAAATTGGCACAGGCTTTTCCGTATCAAAAAAAAGCACTCCGAGATATGATCGGATTTGTGTTGTGAAGCCATGCACATTTTGATTAAAAAAAGGAGTGTTTTACAACGTAAATCGGATTTTCCACGAAAAATTGAAAAGCCTTGCCAAAAGCAACAATTTATTACAATCAGACAGACAGTTAGATAGACGGATAAATCCTTTATTAGGTACACAACCTCACCGCCCTCTAGAACTGATTTACAATGATATTTTCATATTTACAATCGTAATAAATAATTACAGTATGCCTAAGCCAATCCTATCATAGCAAATACAATAAATTAATACAATATATCGACGATTTGTTAAGGTCGTTTGGCATTAACTGCTAAGCTTACACTTTTTGGTTAAATAAGCAACTTTATTGTAGAACACATAGAAACAAACGAAAGCAAACAAATAAAAACAAACAAACAAACAAAAAAACAAACAAACTAACTAAACAACTAACTGACTTCGTGGCTGACTGAATGACTGGCGGCTGACTGACTGGCTGACTGACTGACTGACTGAATAACTAAATATATAGATTTAGCCAAGCCTAAAAGCGGAGCTCCACATCTCTCTTTCATGCTTGTTGGCCTGTAAAATACATTAAATTTTAGTTGTACAGTTATTCGCCAAGAGGTGAAAAACAGCAAGGGGTATGCAGACCACTGAGGAAACTGTGACTTGGCTTATTTTTCTTCAAAGAGAAGACTTCAGCACGACTTTCATCGACAGCTCTTCTTGTAGCATTCTTTCGAAAGCTAGCTAATTAAGTTCAAGAAGAGTACATGTAAAACTACAACTACAACTGCTAAAAACCCCACTTAAGTTGCTCCCGGTAGCAACTCGACAGACTTTTCCCTGCAAATAGACATTTCTCGCTGATTCCGATGCATCCCTCTGGCTGTTTAATTCTGTTAACCATGAAACATTTCTCGAAATCCATTTTTCTAAAATAAATAATATTTTCCCGGCATCAAACCGTTTACTGACAAAAAATTACCCAAAAAATGTTTTCGGAAACTTTCAAGCACACGTATAATTATCAAGAGAAAATGACACAAGTTTTTCACCCGCGAAGTAATGAAAGCACCCGATTAAAATCGGATGCTTTCAAGAACACACCCTGAACTAATTTTAGGAAGCTTTTAGAGTCTCATCTTAGACAAAATAGACTTCAACCAAGAAATGCTTTGCTTATAGTTACTTAAATAAAGATTTCATTTCGATCTGTAACTAAAGACACACTGAAATGGCTTACCGGTTAAAAACAAACGAACACGAAAACATGCCATACTGAACTCACTCACTGAAACGGCGATTCTAACGTTAGTCGCTAAATTGGGACAAAAATGTCATTCACTTAAAGTGAAGAAACCAAAAATATATAAAAATATAAGGAAGATAAAATATTCCACAACTGAACAAAAAACATATGGAGCTTTACGCTAAGACTATAAACTTAATAAAAAAATGTTGACGACAGAGCGACTCTTCAGGTGTTGAGTACTAAATTACGAATTAGTCAAAACAACCCAATATGCGGTGCCGAACAAAAACAACCTAGATTTAAAAAACAACACAGACTCAATCTAGAATAGTCACGATTTCTACTTTTCGAATAAAATACAGTACTCAAAGAAAAATATTGAAAATTACGCACTAAAGTTCAAAAGAAATTTGCGCATATATATCAGATTGCTCACTAATGAAAATTCCTTTAATGAATAAACACAGAAAAAGGGACAAGAAACCTTCAAAAACATGAAACGTCATTCACAAACGAAGCACTTGTTTGCCTAGGAAAGCAAACTGGATTCATTTAAACCTCGAGTGAAGTTACTCGCAAGCCGACAAACGGGAACTACAAGGTAATTTCACAGATATTTTAAACAGGTTTTTAAAACATTTCAAGAAAATTACCGTAATTTACTAAACATGTAAAGTCGCTCAATTAAACAAATTTTACAATGTAAATCCACAATCAAATCTGTAATTTACTTTACTATTGAACTGAAAGAAGGACTTGAAAATCTAAACGAAAGTCGCCGGGTTCTTTCCAGATCTCCTTAGCTTTGAAAAAATCGAGTACGTCCTCGAACAAGGATTTCTTGCCTTCAAGCTCTCCAATATCTTCTATATACGCCATCGAGATTGAAGCAATCCTTTTCCTCTTCATGATGAACTGTTACGAGTCTTCATTCCAAGAATGTTTTACAATTTAAAATCGTATTAAAAATCTAGCGTACGAGGAACCAGCCGCCATATTGTTTACTTCAGCTACAAGAAAAAAAAGGGCATTCCGCCTCCCCCGGTTGGGTTGCCTTGGGACTCCCCTCCCCCTCCCCCAGAGTCTGTACGGACGGACGGACGGACGGATGGATGGACGTACGCTGACGTCAGAACCAAAATTTGTCGGATCAACGGGTTACCAAATTTGCTTACCCATGGTGCTCCGCGAGCTCCCCTATTAACGAATAACAACAAGTGATTTTTACTTGAATATTGGACATGTAACAACTTCAATCAATCAATCAATCAATCAATCAATCGATCGATCGATCGATCGATCGATCGATCGATCAATCAATCAATCAATCAATCAATCAATCGATCAATCAATCAATCAATCATGTAAATAAAGCGCACATTATTGAAGGGAATAGCTAAAACTTTCAAGAATAAATTCAATTCGATTTCTTAGAGGATTCTTTATAAACTTCACGTAAATCCCAGGTAAAGAAAATGATCTGTAAGTTGAGGTATTCCGGTGTTGTTAGCAAACAAATGAACAAACAAAGAAACTCCTTCTAAAACCACACCTGACTTAATGAATCTTCGAAAGATCACAAATTCCTCAGAGAATAAAAGCTGGTATTATTGGTGATTTGTTGCTCTTCTCCAATTCTGGACGAGAGTCTATAACCATGCAGGCCGTGGTCATAGCAAAAGGGGAATTTAAACTCCATGACATTATTGCCTGGAACAGTGTTCTGCTGCATGCTTGGTGGTGTTGTTGGCCATCTCGATGTACTGCGGTGCCCTTTCTGGGGGAATTCTTGTTGCACGAAAACTTGGACAGCAGCAAAGCATTCCACTGATCTTCTCCCTGAATCGGTGGCTTAACAAAGCATAAGCAAACGGATTGACGGCGGAATTAAACATGAGCATCGTGTGAGAAATGGGAATTGCAAAAGGATTGAGCTTGTAGGATCCAACATCTGCTTAGGTGTGAAGTATTGAGTGCGTGGCCCAGCAGAGAACAAAGATGACGCTGATGGTGACAGCCATCAATGTGACTCTCCTTCGCACCTTTTGGACCCCCTGTGTACAGAGAAATGCCATCAAATAGTATGGAAGAGAAAAGAAAAAGGTCAAGTTATATTTTACTTTGCAGTTGCTACCGTTTTATCTTGTAATTATCGGTCATCTCTCTCTAAAACGGCGTGGTGCTTGAGAGCATGCAGATTGTGCTATCCGTCTTGTGAGAGATAAAGTATACGAGCCCTGAAGTATGGCAAGGACCCTTTGCGGTCCTATGGAGACTATCTTGGTTTAATCGAAAAACGCAGTAGACTGAGTGAATCAGTTTGCAAGAAACGTTGAGATATATTGGCTGGTCATCTTAGCTCGTAGGAGGTTCTCACTGTGGAAGGAAATACTGTCATAGTAAACTGCTTTTCTTTAAAGGGCCATCCATTGACTTGATTGTGTCAATGAATGAGGCTAACGTAACCTTCTTTTGACTGCAAATACAAGAGCCAAAATAAGTAGCCAGACTAGTATTTATTGTACTCATCAAAATCACCTAAAAGGAGGCTAAAAGAAACCTTGTGAGTCTTGTGCTTACTGTAGGAAGTCATTGGTTGTATCTTATCAACGGATCGACCTTTAAGGCGTGTTCTTGCATAAGAAAATTACTAGGCTCTGTTTGGGCAAGAATAAAGATGAGATAATGGGGAAGACGTATTGATGACTGGCCGTAAGGGAGCGCGGGTACGGACTGTTTTGGGGGCTGCGTTGTGTTAATGATGCGACCAAAAGTGAGTACTTCTCTGTAAAATCATACCTGTTGCTGATAAGTGGTTCCATCATTCACATTACGCGTAAACCACAACATGTACACGACTCTGGAGTACAATGCAGCCATAAGCATAGAGGAAATAAAAACAAAGGTATGCCACATCAGACTAACAGCATTGACCACCTCATCAGACCACACGTAAATGCAGCGTTTGCCATCGAACTTTTTCCCGAATTCCCGAATATGGAGAATCACTGAGAGGATCCAAACACCAGGTATAAACACCTAATGAAACGAAATGTGAATGTGATGAGCATAAGTCGCATATGTACAGATTGTGTACAACTTATCTCCAAACTATCTGAACTAGAATATATAAAGCATGAATGATATGTCTACCTAGTTTCTAAAGGAAGGGAAGAAGACTTATTCATGTATGATCTTCGACAGATACTCATTCCATGTTATGTTATTAGCTTCGCCGTAGCAAATGGAGCGTGATAACTGATATAGCAGGGAATTCGCAAAAAGTATGAGCTATAGTTACTGCGGGCCCTAGATGGATGAACTTGTCAGTGAAAAAAACGTCACAGCGATAAGAGTAGAAATACAGTAACAGAACTACAGTAATAGAGAACTAAAACATAACGTGATGGAACTTAAATAGTGAGGCTACTTGAGCAGTCACAGTTGATTCAGATTGTTTTACAGGATCAATGGTTTTTAGGTCCAAATGTGTCATTTGAAAGAGCTGGAAAACTATAATCCAAAAGTATTGTTCTGTAGAAGGTAATATTTTATATTTGATGATGGAAATTTTAGCAAATTATCGAAAAGTTGACGAAGAGGTGACGTCTTGCGTTTAGGAATGCTGAACTGAATAAAACTTGGATTGTTATAAAATATGGCAAGCCTTGCTTTTTTGCAGTGCTAAAAGAATGCTGAAAAGAACGTTTTTTATAAGACACCCGTGGATAATGGATACTATCATTGCGCGCACCTACACACTTCACCAAACAAATGAAGTTCCTTCGTCTGTGTGTGGCACACTTGGGTTGCATAACCTCAAGGTGCTACCTTACTGCCCCAAAAATGATGGTGTGCTTCATTGAGAGAAAGTAACTCTTATGTATAGACTGCCAATATGCATTCTTCGTCTACAGCCTTTGAAAGTAGCTTTAACCTTTTCTTTGATACTCTGGAAAGTTTGTATTAACGAATCAGTGAATGACCGGGGACAAGTGCGGTGGTGAAATTACCTCTCATGTACCTTCCTTATGTACCTTCTTCGTCTACAGCCTTTTCAAGTAGTTTCTCGTTTTGTACTTTAAGTTAGTATTAACTGTCAAGAAGTAAAGAAAAACCATTGGCACACCTTAAGTTTGCGCGTGGTAAGTTTTCTGTTGTTGGCATGGGGATATATCACGGTATAGTAGCGCTCCGTGGCGATGGAAAGCAAGGTGAAAACTGTAGAAGCTGCTCCTACCCACGCCAAGGAGCCGTTTGTCACCAATGTGCACAAAATCCTTCCGGTCACCCCCTCTGGCTGGGTGAAGGCGATTTGGCCTAAAACAATCTGTGGTATGTAAAATGTCGCGAACATGATGTCCGATATGGCCAGGTTTACAAGAAGATAATTTATGGGAATTCTGTGGGATTAAAGATCGAGTTTAGCTCAAACATATATAAAAAACTGTTATTGGTTAGGCATATGGAATTTAAGACTTGTTTCCAGTTAGGTAAAATACGTTTTCGGAATTGACAGAAGTGGCTTTTCTTCATCCTTATGCTAATATTCCGAAAAAGTTCAAGATAATATAAATAGGATGTGAAGAGACGAATCGGTGTTAAGTGCGAAACATATTTCGGTTTATCTAAAACCACCTTCAGTTACAAATGATGGTATTTTGATAACTTATGCTAATTCAGGGCGATTTACCCGCCTTTCCTCATTTCAAAATCTAATTTCTCCTTTAACTAATGCGCTTACGTAATCACCTGTAACTTTGGATTCAGACATATTAGTGCAGAAGTATCTCTGAAAGGCCTATATCCGTGTTCTCCTGCATTCCGTGTATATGATCATTTCATGGGTTTACTTTCAGAGTTGGCATCATTTCTCAGCTGGTGAAGAGTATTGTGCTGTTATCCCAGGTTCGTGGCTTATTTCCCTTTCAAACATTTTCGAATCGCTACGAGGATCTTAAATCATCATCCCCAGCTTACACTTAAAATCACTTAATCTCAGTTATCGAGAAATATTTAAGCTTTACTATAGTGGTGTAGCTATGTATGCACCTCATGTCTCGATTTCTCATTATGATGACACAAACCAGACAGTTTCCAGCAATGCTTGTGATGACAAGTATGGACAATAATGATGCTATTGCAGGATGTGATTCAAACATAACTGAAGAGCGTCGATGTTATTCAGTAAACCTGAACAAATAAAAATAAATGAATAAATGAATGAATGAGTGAATAAATAAATAAATAAATAATCCACGTTTTTATTTTATCTTTCATAAATTTTGTTTGTATTTTGTTTATTTTTTCCATAACACTTTACATAAAAGGAACACAGAAAAACAGAAAGTACAGAAAAAAAATTTAAAGGCAAAAAGGGAAATTACAAAGAATCGAGTTTACATACAATTTACAAATAAAGTAGGATTTACAAAATTACAAAAGGACGGGTTACAAATAGCAAAGTTTACAAAGGCCAAAAAGAAACCTAAATATGTTACAAGAAAAACTATTAACTGACTCAATGGCCTATATATAAATAAGTACAACGGAAAAAAAAAAACATTTTACGTGAAGTAAAAATAACTTGAAACACAGCCAGTATAATACTGTTAAGCTGTGTCGACTCAATCCCAGCAATAAATAAAGCTAGCTAGGTTACCTTCCGAAGGCGGATTTCCGCTTTCCTCCTAAAAGTAATTCATCGCAGAATCTTTTCACGCCCGAAAAAAAAAAATATAGTAGAACACAGGTAGTCCGCAAAAGAAGTAAAGTCAATCATTCTCTTTCAAGTCTGGAGGGACATTGTTTATAGAGTATTTTGCGTTGTTGACAAAGAGATTTCTCCCAATCACTTTGGCGTTCGCTCCATTCGCTCTTGCTTTAATTAATACCGCTCTTTCCTCTTGAATTGCTGCCGGGTAATCGAGGGTGTTGTACGCATCTTCAAATCTGACCGATTCTTTCAACAAATTTCTTCGACTGTAAACCAAATCTTTGTCTTCTCTTCAAACAAAGCGCACAATAATTGCTCTAGGCTTACCTTTCCACGTTTTCCCTACCCTATGAACAGCGTGGAAACGCATTTGCCCATGTAGATGGTGAGAATCTGATCTCAGCAGTAGGATCGACCTGCATTATTCTTCTTCTAGTAATGCTGTCTTCTTCTCCCTTTATGCAATTAAATGTCTACAATTCGCATTAGTGATTCGATTCACACAGCTAGATTTCACCTTGATAACGTAACTGGTCTGTATATTTAACGAATATAGAAAATGTTGCGCGCGTGTACGTAACTGAGTAAAAAATTTAACTTGACTTTATATTAATATATTATAGTCATCTTATAGTAATAGTAGTTTTGCTCTACCCGCCTAGATTAGCCTTTGCTATTTGCGGGTAGAGCAGAATGTATGTAAATTATTTTAATTTAATGTTCTTGAATAAAACTTGGAATAAACTTGTACCTGAGGAAACACGAGCCGGAGAATCAGAAAGTTAATACCCAACCCTTAGACAAGTTTTCGGTTAATTACTTCTTAAAACGCTTTCGAATGTTCACATCAGGCTTCTTGAAGTAAGGGGGGGGGGGGCACTTCTTTCACTCTTGTTAATAACATGAAGCCTAAGCAACGATTCATGTATGCGACGAAAACTAGAAGAATTATAATGCATGGTAGGTTAACAAACTCTGATGAATTCTAATGGTGATGAATGCTGATGAATTCTCTGGTGAATTCTAATGTTCCTGGCTACAGAAATCTTGCTTCTGAGCTGCATAGAAATTACTTCTTCAAGTTCAAATTAGTTCTGTCTTCAGTTCGATCAAACACGCACATTCACATGATGGCTCCGGTCCATTGTGCGAACAGATTACAAACTTGTCCCGTTTCAACTCCAGCAGCTAATATGGTGAAATTGTACAGCTTCAATCCGCTTTGAACGATGACTACAGCAATGTTTCAGGAAAAACCAAACATATACCATATTTCAGAGCCAATAAATAGAAGATTTTTTCCAAAACTTGTGCTACTTTGTTCACTTTCGAGCAGTTTCATCGATTCATTCAGCTTTGCAATGAAACGTTGCAACACTTCGCAAGGTTTTGGCGCCTTTTTCGTTCAGTCATGTGATCGATTCCTGTTCCCTTTTTATCTCTTTTCTCATTTTTCCCTTTCTTTCTTGATATTTTTTTAATAGTGGTTAAGCATGTTAAGTTTTTAATAAAACAATTATTCTACTCGGGCTTGCTGGATATCAAATGATTATAACCAACTCGGCGCTACGCGCCTCGTTGGTTCTCTATCATTTGATATCCAGCGCGCCCTCGTAGAATAATTGTTAAATATACGCAAACAGCTCAAGACTGATCTAAATGACCGGGAGTATTAAGCTCCTTTTATAAAAATAAAAAATACGCGCGAATTCGCAAATAGAAAAAGTAGTATCTTTTCGCTTGTCCCTTATCACTGTCCGATTCATTCATGTAATGGCGGCGCTTCGCGCTGTGCAAAGACAAATTTGGACTCTGTTGACTTGCACTGTTTAACGAAATGTTAAATGTTCCTCCTCGATGTTGGCCCCTTGGAAAAGAGATAAAATGCTTGCTGAGGCGATTGCTGGTTTCCCGTCGACAAACTTACTTTCATTGGTTTCTTGAATGGCCAGCGATCCTGAAGCTGAAGTGCTAGCACTCATGATGTTGGATTTATCCCGCTGCTGTTTTTCCGAAAGTGAGCTGTAATTATTGAGGCGCTGAACGTTTTTATGCCCAGAGATTTGCATAATATGAGTCGGAGGTACCTTGTGGTCGTTCAGCTTCTGGATTATTCGCTTCCGGGCACTGTGGTTGCTCAGGTTTTCTGCATTCAAACCAGCCTTTTCAGCCATAGCTTTCATGAGTGAATTTAATTTGTTGGAGCCCATCGGCGCTGCCTTGAACCAGGGTTTTGAGGAATTGGCCACTCTGGCGTAGTTTATAGCCAAGTAAAACGGGCTGTCGTCTGACTTCATTTGCTCTGGTCTTTTGGAAGCATACAGGTGATAGGCTGGTACAGGATCTCTGTCACTGCCTGGGACAGAAAACATATTTGGTTTAACTTTGGCGCCGGTTCTTGTTTTTGTCTGTCGCTCGGTATATTCGAGAAATTCGACTCCATCTGCACTGGTTTTTAGTTGAATGTCGCCCCACTTCATATCCCTATGCTCTCGGCATCCTCTCAGGCCAAAGTGCTGGGTGCTGTTCAACCACAAAGTGTTTAATAAGGACTCCGGAGACGAAAGACCCAAAAGGTTTTTGCCGTTAGGAATATCGACCTCGTCGTCAGTCAGAGCGTGGGCTGCTTTTGACTTGTTTCCTTTGCCAGCCTTTTTCAATTCCTTCTGCTTTGCAACTAGTGTTTCTCTGGTTTTTCTGAACTCCTGTCCGTCTATGATGGTTGTGGGATAGCCCTTCTTTCGTCAATAGCGGTCGAAGCTTGAAATGAACGACCTCAATGTTGTTGGCTCGTACTCTCCTCCGTCCTTTTTTTTAACTTTCACGATAAATGCACACAGTACTTCATCAAGTTCCTTCGCTTCTAAGTTTTCAACCACATTATCGACTTCTTTCGCTCTTAAAAATTCTTTGAGCAAGAAGACGTCCCTGTTTGTTTTACTCAAGGTATTTTTGTTTGATTGCTCCTCAGCAATTCCAGAGGAACAAAACGTGAAGCCAAAGCCATGTTTTCGAGCTAGTGCTGTTTTTGAAACCGCGCACCTCGGTAGCCATTTGAGTGCTTTGCTCTCATTAGCTAGGTGATTCCACTCTTTTGACTAGATGCTGATTGGTTATAATTTTCACATGTGAAGAAAGCTGTACGCGAAGCTAATTGGACGTATCGCTTTCTTCACATTTAAAATATAGCAAATATAGAATTCTATTTAAAACGTTTACGGTATAAAATTCTCGCTGTATATGTAATAAATATAGGCTTCTGGATACAAAGTGTTCACTTTATTTCTCGCATTTTAAGCACTAGGATTTGTGACGTAATGCGGACAGTTTTGACGCCACTGGGATTCGTCCTGTTGTATGTAAACTAGAAAAAACAAATGCAGTACCAGTAGTTACGGGATTCCCCACGAATCCGGTAAATTTTGCGTTAGTGTAAACTTAGGTGTTTGTAAGAATCAGGCTTTTTCAGAACTTCTCCTATTGCGACATATTTCAGCCAGTTGCATACTAAGTTAACCTGGTTTCAGTATATGACATAAAACCGGTCGACACCAAAAATTCAGTTATTTTTCCAAAAAAGTAAACCCGTAATGAAAAACGACTCAGTTTTCAGCATATTGTTCATCGTGAAATTTGTTCACAGGTGCATTTGGTAATGAGGCATGGTGGAAATTTCTGTCAAGCAGATCTAGAGTGAGAGGCAATGAGCTATCTGTCCTTCTCATACATCGTCTGTAATACCCTTCCATAATAACTGCCCTTTTTGACTTTATAATCAAGGAGATACCAATTAATTAAAATTGTCTGAACAAAACGACACTCGAAATTCGATTAGAAAACATTAAAATAGTAGTGTCTTAAGCGAGAATCGTGATTTTTAAAAAAACATGCCTGTCATAAAGTGGTTGCCACGGCAACGTCAAGCTTGTTGGACACAAGACACCCATGCCAAAATGTTCCCAGTTAAATTTTAGGAAAAGTCACAAAATTTAGTGGTAATAGCTTTAACGGTTACGAAATTACACAACTTCAAAGTTGAGGCGGGCCTCAAAAGCCCCCGCCCCCCCGTCTGAATAGGGTTAAGCTATTACAATAGTCGAGTCGAGAAGACTATAATATTGACTACAATATTGGCTACAACAGTAATACTACAATATTGGCGACCGAGCGATGTTTTGGTTGGTCAACAAATAAGTCATGATCGAAACAACCCAGTTCGCAGGGGTACCGAGGAACAACGAGATGGCTTGAAAATCTACACTAACTCAGTCTAGAGTAGTTAGCATTAATAATACACACCAGCTGCGAAATAAAAACTGCCAAACAAACTTGAAATATAAAATAACCAAAAACGTTAACTACAACAGAAGATTTCGGTTGTTTTAACCTTGCAAATGGCTTATTGATGAAATCCCTTCAATTAATATTTTAAACAGAGAAAATGAGGCAGCAAGCCTTCATAAACAAAAACATTTTTTAGAAAAGCATTTGTTTGCCTGGGAAAGTAAAATCCATTGAGTTGCGGCCTCGAGAAAAAAATTACTCGGAAGCAATTCCATTCGATTGCGAGAATTTAATTCACTTGAACATCTTAAGATAATTATTTTCAACATAGCAATTCTCTCAATTTAGCAATTCTTATAATGTAAATCCACAATCAAATACGTAATTTTCTTTACCGTGGAAGTGAAAAAAGTACTTGAGAATTTAACGAGTTTTTTAACGAGTAAGTTTGACGCCCGTGTGGTCTTTTGAGATGGTCGCTTTCCAGTTCTCCTCTAAAAAACAAGTCTGTCCTCGAGCAAGAATTTTGTAATTTCTACTGAAGCAGTAAGCTCTCCAATATTTCTTCTATACGCGCCGTCGAGTATTCTTCAGGTCTTTTCCTTTTCATGTAGAGCTTTTAAAAGAAATGTCTTCATTTCAAGGACACCGAAAAAATCCATATTGTTGACTTGAGATCAAACCTCTCCCGTGATAACAAGCCATCCGAATTTTGCTTCTTGTCAGTGTCCAATGTATGAGATATTGCTCTTTACCCCGTTATACATCAGTCTTATCTTAACGAAGGTCCACGAAAGTACTTTCTTTTTACGTTAAGCCTCAAACAAATCAAAGAAGAGTGTTTAGACTGAAGCCAGTTTATTCCAGTAGTTGGCCATTTTTCTCAGAGCATAAACACGTGAGCATTCAAGGACACTTCGAGCATACTGCATGAAGCGCGTTGCGACAAATGACATCATGACCACAAAAATTTAGTCGCATGGTTTTATATATGCTCCGTTTCTGTAAGTATGGAGCTCCGCTCTCAAGGGCCTTCGGCCCTCCGCTAATATTTAAGCCACCTAAATGTTAAAACTAAGCAATAATAACCACAAATGAATTATTTGCTCGCAAATGAAATATTTATGTCGTTTCCTCGTTGATACCATAATGTCCGTTATTACTGTGTCACGCAATGTTAAGTAAGGGGGGTCAATTATTGCACCACCTCTTCTGCACTGTATAAAGGAGACGAATATTTGGCAATCGGTTATATTGCTCTTTGTCTGGAGACGAGCAACATCAAGTTTTCACGTGTCTTTCTTCCTTATTTCCTTGTTGGTTTTTCATAGGATTTTATCCGCTTCTAGAGGTCAGTATACTGTTATTCCACTCTTTTGATAACTCCAAATCTTGGTCCGGGGTTCATTCTTAGACACAATTTTTCTCCCCATCTCGCTGCTTGAGAGCTTGCAGCACACCCATGTTTACTCCCTTTCAGATTTCAATGGCCCAAGAACCCTACCAAGTGCTTATCCCAGGCCACTTCTTCGTCAAGCGCCTTAAGAACGATTTGGCAGCAGGTTTTGATCGGCGTGCTGATAAAAGTTTTAGTTTGCGTGAGACGGCTAATGTGGAGTTGTTTGGTGTCAGGTGCCTTACCGTACACGCCCTTGTTTCAAACGACCTTCCAGTAATTTCTTGGTCGACCCCAGATATTCCAGCCTTGGAAACTGGGACAAACGATTTAGCCCAATTGCGACCAGAAACGATAGACTCAAACATTGAGGAGCTACCTAGGCGGTTGGTTGATGCCTTTCATGTGAAAATTGTCGCAGTTTGCCAAGTTATCCCCTGCGGACCATCTTCTGGCGCGAACCTCGAGGTTATTGAAGCAGTTCCGCTATAAGAGTGCCCTGTGTACCACCTGCCACTCTAATGTCGAATAATAAGTCCTAATCTGCCGAACCTGATGATGCTCTCCGTACCAAAATAAAACTGCTATACTAAACTGATTCTGACGCCGATCGTTTGCAGAAAATAAGCGCTCGGTCATAAAGAATCGACATCAACATCATTCAGTTCATAGTTGTGCAATGTTAACGAGGGAGGGGGGGGGAACGAATTCAACTATGTTGTTTGCAGACGAGGAAAAAAGAAAACGTGATTCAAAATCATCGCACAGTTGAAGTCAACAGTGTTAAATAGAATGTTATTTACACCTTCTTGTCCAAAAACTCATCAAATGAGTTCGGCACATGGGTAGATGGGGTCTGTAACGGGTTTAAGAGCGTTTTACCTTGTCTTTCAAGACAAGTTAAAAATTGATTTTCTGGAGAATCATTCCTTCGAACCTCCTTCTACTAGAAATGCCCACCGTGTAAATATGCCCAATAGTGCTTCTACTCAAACAAGCATGCCCAAAAAGTTCGCTTCAAAACAACCATTATTTCTCGAAAACGTTCAGAAAAGAGCGTGCAATGCCAGCGAAAGTTCCGCTACCAGCCTGTGCATAAACCCACAGATGATGCGAGTTTGATTTCCGAGCTTTTGTCCCGCTATTGCTGACGGCGGTGAACTTCGATGTGCCGTTGTTGTGCCGTTGATGGATGCTTCGATGTGCCGTTGATGGATGGTTGTGGGTCACCTTCCTATTATAGCCAAAAAACGTTTGCGAACTTTATTCACGTCAATAGTTTAACTTAAGATGGAATGGTGAACATATGAATATCATATATTAAAACTGCGGGATGGACATCTCAGTTGTAGCGGACGCAACTTTTGCAGGTGCGAAACAGTTTCGATACCGGTGCAGCGCTCTAACCGATTTCGCAACTGCAAAAGTTGCGTCTACAGCTGCGATGATGGTCTTCTTTACATTTAATTCTTCATCCCGCAGATCTAATATATGATATTCAAATATTCATCATTTCATCTTCATCCTTTACGGGTTAATAACGAACCAACTTAGTGACCAGCCCCCAATTGGCTTTTCAGCTCAATTGGTTAGAGCGCTGCACTGGTATCGCAGAGGTCAAGGGTTCGAATCCCGTCCGGCCAAGCCTGAATTTTTTCAGGCTTTCTTCTCGCAACTGCAAAAGTTGCGTCTGCAACGGCGATGGCCTTTTTTACATTTACGTTTTAACTTAACATCAATTGAAAACAACAAAGGATTCATTTAAACGTGTCAAATTAGCAACCTTATGGCAAAACGTATAGGTAAAAAGCAACTTAGATAGATAGATAGATACTTTATTGGTATAAACATCGCAGCCAGAGGTTGAACTTTGCATAAATTGTAACATAGTCTTTTACTGGTAGCTCAACTTAGTAGTTTAAAAGTTTGACATCCCTTTATTCCAACAGGGACAGAAATTCATCGTCTTCCGATTTCAATTATTGCGACTGAAAAAGGATAATACACAAATGTGCTTCCGAGAGCGTTCTGACAACTTTGACAAGTAATTTTATTTAAATACCCTAGTTTTGTCTCTGTGGGCCACAGTCCAATAGTTTCAAAAATTGCACACGTAGGTGCAATGTTTCACTTTGTGAGCCCAGTCTCTTTTCCTTCACTCCTTGATTGTTTAGAGGTGGGTTTTAGGCGACATTTGCTCAACAATTTTGGAACTAATCGTCTGAGGTGTTTGTAAGGCTATAATGCTTACCCATGACTTGTCTTCGTTGAAATGTTCCTAAACTAGGTGTGACAGCAGACGATTTTTAAAAATAGGACTTCTGTACTGGGAACTGTATGCCTTAAAACAATGGCGGCTATCTTTAAGTGTTTTCCTTTATTAGAAATTGTATAAATGAACACGACCAAAAGAGAGCATCCTAGCGTATGGGCATGTAGTTTCTGTCTAAAGTAAAATTGGTCGTTGTTTGCCGTATATGTAATTGGCTGAGTAGCCTTGTAGGAACTTGGTATAAATGTTTGGGGATCGATTGCGTCTTTCACAAAAGAAATTGCCCGGAAGTGTGAGGAGAGACTGCGAAAGTATGCATTAATTGACAGACTGCCTGGGCACTAAAAAAAATCTGTCTTTTGGTTCGTCACGTTGCCTATTCAAGTCTGCTTCCTTCGTTTTGTAGCGCCTTTTAAAGGTAACAACGTTTTTCCCTCCTTTTTTGTTACACTTTATAGATGTCAACAAGTGGTACATGTAGCAGTCCTTCAATACGCGTAATTTAACGAAGCACTTCTTAAACAATCCTGTAAACGCGTTTGCGACAAAATCGAGTTTGTCACTTGTGTATTGACTAAATCTTAATTGTTCAAACATTTGGCAATTCAATGCTCACACTTCTGCTGATGTATCACCTGCAACTCATGCGCTTGCTTCAAGAAGCAAAGAATTAGGTTATACCCCCTCCTAAAGTATTGAGTTTAGTTGTTGCACCTTCCCTGTACTGTGAGAAATAACGCCCCCCCCCCCCCCCCGTGGGTCGATTTCTCTCTGACGACTATAAGCCAAAACAACAGGATAATAGTAATACCACTACGCCTAGGGAAACAACAACTAGCTCCCTAGGGAAACAACAACTTGACCTTTCGACTCGCACGTGATCATTTCGTGAGCCTTGAAACCGCGGCAAATTTGTATCCAGCCGCGTCAAGATATAATTTTTTTTCTTAGTCATGGCCGGGAAACGTTTTCAAGTCCGAACAGAAGAAGAAATTGAACAATTAATACGGGATAAAAGCTCGACATCCACAGACAAAGCAACAAAAATGGCTGTTAAAACCTTAAAAGAGTTCTTCAAGAAACAAAACTTACAACACTGAGCTCTGAAGAACTAAACAAGGCGGATCTAACTCCTCGCTCACGTATGTAATTTGTTCCATTTTTGAGCTGGGAGGTAAAAACAAAACACTTAATGACTGGCCCCACTGGAAACAGTGAGTTATGTTTCCCCGATATCCTCAATGTACATGTTCCCCGAGGCGAAGCCTCGAAGCCTCGGGGCTTAATAAACGAGCCATGTAGTTTTGTTAGTCTTTCTAACTAACATGAAATCAAGCTTTTGAGTAATTAACGTTTACGTTTCACAAGAAAAGAAAACTGAAACTAAGAATGAATAACCGTCATAAAAGTTATTAATAATTACACAGTGAGACGAAGAAGGGGAAGCGTACCTTAGAAATGTAACTTGATAAAATTCTGATCCATTACTCGCCTTGAAATATGCAGCATAAATAACAACGCCTAAAAATACGGGAGCTGTATATACTTCTTTTATGCATAGGTGCTCATTATTTTCAATTGTTAGAGAGATTAAGCATCACGCTTACGAAAAACACAAAGGGCAAAATGACCTCGTGATCATGATTTTCCCCATTTTCATGTTTGCCGTCTGACGTTTGCTGTTTTCAAAAAAAGAAGACTCTTTTCGCTTTAGACAAGAATGAGAATTTATTTCAAGTTTTTTTTTAACATGAATAAAAAACTTTGGTGCACAAGATAAATTTAAAAAAGAAATATTAGGATCACGTTCACGACAAACGGCACAAGTTAACCGCCGTTTGCCGTCCACCGTTTTAAAATGAAAAATTTCCTTTTAAACTACGTCTAAACTCATAAATATCTAAAAAAAACAAAAAACCAGGTTTCTAACAACTAACTGAAATATCACTTTCTGGTTGAATGCGGTTTCCGCCTAGAACGTTTTGCTATAACTGCATAAGTTATGCGCCTTGTTAAGGGGGGAGAACCTCAACTACAAAAAGGCAACAAAAGGGTTGCTATGAACGACTTCTAACCGTCATATATTGGGCTTCCTAACTGCTCTGGGTTTGGTTTTCAGCCATGTTTGTTCTTTTGAAAGTTGCTTCACATGTAAGTGTTTAGAGTCACGACTATATTTGGAAAGTCACGTAACCAGGATACTTAAACCTTTAAAACTCAAACAGCTTATATGTTACTCTAATAAAGACAAGGTGAAGTTCTTTTCAAAACAACTGAAACAAGATAAATCTTGGACAGTTTCCCAGAGTGAAAGTATAATGCAATTCCTTGATCCACTGTTTGACGAAAACTTCCAAAATAGAGCCTATGACGCCCGCCGATAAACAACGAAGTTATTGTTCGACAGAGAGCTAGTTCATTCTATTCTCTCCTTACCACAAAGTGGCCCTCTTTAAGTCCACAGAACCGGATAACCCAAAATGTTAGATAAAACTATGCAATTTGAGGTGCCCTAAACCTTTCGGAAAACAAACATGCCAACAAAAAGAAACGCCTCCACATGACATGATGAAAGCAAAGAGCTCACTGAGTCTTCCGAAAGTGGCCGACGACATCGAGATGTGGCCGGAAACTGTGCAACATAATGCAGTTGCTACAAATTTCAAATAGTTCTCAGTTGTTATGATCGTAACGGAAACACATGCATATTTCCACTGTCAAACATAATAAGCATCTGGTAGGGAAAAAAAAAGGGTCATTTTTTTTTTGTTTTTTCGTTACTCCGATCGATGAATAAACTATATTGTACATTAGCAGATATTAAAGAATATTCTCAAGATGCCAATGCTGTACGGCATAAAAGTGTTTGTGAGGCATAAAGGTGTATGTGACGAAGTACAGAATAAAGGTTAGTGGGAGTGTGTTTAAGAAAAAAAAAATTACACATCAGAATGATATTTAGGTAAACACTGCATGAAATAATCCGAATACGGTCCCTTATTTAGCTGTTATACGGTCAGTATACATAGATGTATACGGGGGATATAAGGACGTGGCATGATGTATAAGGTACCGTATAAGGATCAGTATACGTCAGGCTATGCCCAGAAAATAGCAGGATCTTATACACTTGTATCAGGATTCCTTATACGTCAGTACACGTGTCAGTATACATCATGTATACTGCTGGTAACATGAGGTATACTGGTGTTGCATGGAAGGTAGGTATACGGACTCTTACACTTGTGGTGGGATTTCTTATTCGTCATTATATTTGTCCGTATTTTTCATGTGTACTGCATGAAGCATGAAGTGTAGGGATATGGTGCAGAGGCCAGGTATATGGATTCTTACACTCGTTAATGGTTATTCATCGTTATTCGTCAGTACACTTGTCCGTATTTATTATGTATACTGCACGAAGTATGAAGTGTACTGATATTGTGGGAAGGGCAGGTATACGGATTCTTACATCAATGGCAGGATTTTCCATAAAAATTTTGGGTTACGTACCAGTATACATTGTAACATGAATACTGTATGAAAGTGGTGGCTTACAGAATATTACGTAGAATAGCAGATTTTTTTGGCAAATGGTTGTTTATTTACTCCTGTTACTCAGTAACTTGCGAAGCTCTTTCAGGGCATATACAGGTGACATGTATACATTATTTTACCATTAAGAACAATCTTTGCACTACACTATATATAGTGACACAGAAAAAATTAAAGTATGAATTCTTGAAAAGATACAAACTAATTGTAAGAGAATTGAATTGTGCATGTATACAATGATTATCAAACTAAAATTAATTTTACTACAAGTCACTTAAGTCACAGTGGCTCCCTGTAGCTCCAGCACTGTCATCTTCATGTTTCCTTCAGGGAGAAATATATGATTCATAAGCAAAAAAAAAAACGAGGTGGCTGTAGAGTTTCTGGTCTGTGATGAGATGTCCTTTAAGCCTGTCTTGGATGGGGATTGAACTTGTTTGTACTTCCACTCAAGATAACACAGAGATGTGCATAATCTGTTGAATTGAATTAAAGGACAGTAGTAAATAAACTCTTGCCTCTTGCAGTGTTCTTGGGCAATGTATTCCTCTACAGACATTAACCCATGTAACAGTCAAAATGCACAGTTACTGCATGAGACCTTTATGAGTCAAACCTGTGACAGATTGGTATGTAAGTCAATCACACCAGTATGACTCAGCCGCACCACAGGACTTAATGTTAACCACAAAATTTTAGTCAGATATCCAGTTACCACCAAGTCTTTATTATGCAAAATTGT
The DNA here is from genome assembly GCA_964017195.1 of Siderastrea radians. Lineage (NCBI taxonomy): Eukaryota > Metazoa > Cnidaria > Anthozoa > Scleractinia > Rhizangiidae > Siderastrea > Siderastrea radians. Next base: position 66,976,974 of record OZ024888.1, on the reverse strand, counting down.
AGTATGCATGGGTTCCATTAAGGTTTTGACCAGAGCAAGGCTGAATAATATTGGTTTTCACAGGTCTTTGGGTCTTTTTGCTTTAAGTGTTGTATAAACCAGGAGTAATGAAGTACAATCGCGCAATGCATACCATATGAAAGCCCAAGTGCGCAGTGTGATGGGTGATGTGTAAGTGTCGTGCCATAGCAAAGAAATTACATCTGTAGGTTTACATGGATCTTTAATTGGTCACTTAAAGCACATGTTAAACCCAGTCTTGAGACAAACTGAAATATAAAATGGCCTAAATGAACTAACATTGCATTCCATATGTGGTTTTTCACATCATTTTTATTTTTCCCTCCCCAACTGCCCTGTCATAAAGTTTTTGAAACTGAAGTTTAACATACTGTAACCCAGGTGAAAATACCAGGCAGAATTTGATGAATAAATTATTAACAAGTTTCCCCCCCCCCCAAACCCCTATAATTCACACGAAACAATAAATATTGAAATCTTAAAAGTTTCTCTGCCCCTTGGTCAATTTCACATTATTGTAGAACCAAACAGTCCATGAATAAGTGCAACAAGAAAAAAGGTATTTATGGATATGATTCAACTCTTTGGAAATTTTGATTGACTCAATGCAAACTTACCTACTTTTAGGATTTTAATAATCACGAAGCAACAGTTACTGTCCCTTAAGAAAGATTCCTCATTGATTGATTCAGAACATTGCTGCAAGGGTACAGGCTTTCTAAAAAGACAAACAAACAAGGGGGTTAGTTTCTAAAGAAACTGTGGTGCTGCGTCAGTGGGGACGTGAAACACAAAATTTTGGATTTATCAACTGAAGTACTGAAGTTGATAAGGTAGATTGGTCACCTTACAGAGATTGAAAGCTGACATTTCAAGCGTTCAAGCAAATTGATTCGCTCTGACGAAGGGCTAACGCTCGGAATGTTAGCTTTCAATCTCTTTATGGTGGCCAATCTTGAAACTGCAGTAAATTAACGGTTTCATCATTTTCACATTTTTAAATGAATTGTTAACTGTTTTTAAATTAGATTTCTTTTATCTTATATTGTCACTGAAAAGCCCCACCAGGGGAGTGTCAATAAAGTATTGTATCAGTTACAGAATAACTCTGGTTCCTGTTCTGTATCTCCTTATTTTTATCCCAATGACATTTTTTAAACAAATTGCCATTACTTCCTATTTCCGAGTCACATATACCACACAAGTGTAAGATAGGTTTGAGCAATTAAAGAGAATAAAATTAATCTAGAAGACAACTTGATGGTTCCACATGGTTGAATTACAGTGAAACCTGTATGAGGCAGACACCAACAGGACTCTCGCTAGTGTCTGCTTAATAGAGGTGTCCCCTGAATATAGGTTTGTTTTACACTGATGCTCATGTCTGCTTAATACAGGGTGTCCGCTTAATATGGGGTATGCTAAATACAGGTTTCACTGTAGTCCAGCAGCTTATAATTTCACTTGACATAAATACAACAACTACAAGCACACGCGAAAAGTGTGGTTCCAGAGAATATCCATACCCTTTTCACGGAGGGTTTTTTCGGTTCGAACCCCCACTCTTCAGGAAATTCCACTTTAACTTTAAAAGTTTGGCTTTTGATACCCCCCCCCCCCCCAGAATTTCCAGTGACCATCCACGGGGTGGCTATGGATATTTTTGTGGAACTACATACATGTAATCTCACGAGCGGGGTGTCCGCTTAATATCGGGTACGCTAAATACAGGTTTCACTGTAGTCCAGCAGCTTATAATTTCACTTGACATACAAATACAACAACTACAAGCACACGTGAAAAGTGTGGTTCCATTGCCATTACTTCCTATTTCAGAGTCACATATACCACAGAAGTGAAAAAAGGTTTGAGCAAGTAAAGAGAATAAAATTAATCTAGAAGACAACTTGATGGTTCCACATGGTTGAATTACAGTGAAACCTGTATGAAGCGGACACCAACAGGACTCTCGCTAGTGTCCGCTTAATAGAGATGTCTGCTAAATACAGGTTTCTTTTACACTGACGCTCATGTCTGCTTAATACAGGGTGTCCGCTTAATATGGGGTATGCTAAATACAGGTTTCACGGTAGTCTAGCAGCTTATAATTTCACTCGACATAAATACAACAACTACAAGCACACACGAAAAGTGTGGTTCCAGAGAATATCCATACCCTTTTCACGGAGGGTTTTTCGGTTCGAACCCCCACTCTTCAGGAAATTCCACTTTAACTTTAAAAGTTTGGCTTTTGATACCCCCCCCCCCCCAGAATTTCCAGTGACCATCCACGGGATGGCTATGGATATTTTTGTGGAACTACATACATGTAATCTCACGAGCATTTGTTTGCTTGTGTGATGAATGTGTTTAAAAAACAAGCCACAAAGCAGTTGTTCTTTGACTGATAGAAAACCATTCATTTTCTGCAGCTTCGAGATCTCACAGGCACGGTGGCCCACAACTGTCACATCAAAACAACATGCCCACATCAAATTCAAATCACGCATATCAAATTCAAATCACTCACATCAAATTCAATTCACTCATAGCAAATTAAAAATCCCTCACAGCAAATTCAAATCACTCACATCAAATTCAAATCACTCACAGCAAATTAAAAATCACTCACAGTAAATTCAAATTACTCACAGCAAATTACAAATCGTTTACATCAAATACAAATCATTCACATCAAATACAAATCGCTTACAGCAAACACAAATACGGTCAGTGTAAAACGAGGACTGCGGACTGCGGAGCAGGGGAAAAAGCAGACTGAGGGTAAAAGGCAGACTGCAGACTAAGGGTAAAATTCAGAATGGAGACCGCAGACTAGGGGTAAAATGCAGAATGAAGTCTGCAGACTGCAGACTGCAGACCAGGGGGAAAATGAAAGAAAAGACAGCCGGAAATACGTCTGCGCTAGTAGAAGTTCATAGAAATCCATTAAAATCTGGTGAAAATGTTTGCATTTTTTTTCGTGTTCTGATAGGAAAGTTTGTTTACAAATTGAGATGTAGAATAGTTTTTCCACCAATGATTCTCTGGAATACGTTGTTCATATAAGAGTTTTGCTTCAACTCCAAGCCGTAGATTGATCCACTACGCAAAACAACCTGTGTGTAATAAGCGAATAAACTTGGACGGGAATAAATGTAGAGCTAGATCAGAACCTGTATTGTTCCAAAAGATCGCTTTTCTTTTCTCATTTGCGAACTAGCTGAGGTAAAAGTCAAACTCCGCTGGATACATATAGTTCCCGGGGGGTCATACCCTGGGTACCAGAGGTTTTTTTCTCGCTAATGTTGGGAGAAATTGGCCGAAGGCCGATGCAACGAGCGGCTTTGTCGGGAGAAAAAACCTCTGAGCCAGAGTGCTTTGATTTACTGTTCTCGTTGAACTTTGATCTTTTTTTATCCTATTACGTTTAAACCAATCACAGCAGATGTCTCGCGCGGGTCACAATAGAGAACATAAGCTGCAACCGGGAACCACGCAAGAAAAGCCTCTGGCACCCAGGGTAGGGTGGTCACCCATCTAAGCACTAATTCCGTTCAGAGAATGTTTTGATTATGGTAGATGTTTCACTCCGTTATCTCCCACACAAATTTTTTTCAGTACAATATGCATTTTAAAAAATCAGGAAAAAGATGAAAGTGGAAAGCAAGAGGTAAACATTTTAACTAAATGAATTCTTAGATACCAGTCCATGATCAAGGTACCATAAGTTCTTCTGTCCTTACGACGAGCGAAGTTGTACTTGGATGGGTGACCGACCGGGAACTACATGTAGCTGGCAACCTCAGCTAGTTCACAAATAAAGTTCATTCGTAAAAAGCGATCCTTTGGAAGACTACAGGTTTCGCTTAATGAAATAATTAGCTCTACATTTACTCCCGTCCGAACTTATTCGTTTATCACACACAGGTTGTTTTGCCTTGTCTGATCAAATTCTGAACAATCTACGGCTTGAAGTTGAAGCAAAACTCTTTGATGAGCAACGTATTCCAGCAGGTCCTTGGTGTAAAAACTGAAATTACTCCTCAATTAGTAAACAAACTTTCCCATTACAACACGAAAAAAATGCAAACATTTTGACCATATTAAATAGATTTAAGTAGATTGCTACGAACTTCTACGAGCGCAGACATTTTTCTGGTTGTCTTTTCTCTCATTTTCCCCCTGGTCTGCAGTCTGCAGACTTCATTCTGCATTTTATCCCTAGTCTGCGGTCTCCATTCTGAATTTTACCCTTAGTCTGCAGTCTGCATTCCTAAGTCCACAGTCCGCAGTCCTCGTTTTTCACTGACCGTATTTGTATTTGCTGTGAGCGATTTGTATTTGATGTGAACGATTTGTATTTGATGTGAACGATTTGTAATTTGCTGTGAGTAATTTGAATTTACTGAATTTGAATTTGATGTGAGTGATTTGAATTTGATGTGAGCATTTTGTTTTGATGTGACAGTTGTGGGCCACCGTACACAGGTGGTTGGGCAAAACACAGTGAACATCTCTGAAATATTTCCACCGTTCGCGGTTTTCTTAGTTTCACCGTGAACCTTTCTCTAGCTAGCAGAGTCTTATCTTGAGCTAGGTACATTTATAGATATAATTAGCCCGATTTTAAATACTTAATTGCAAAATGGAACTTCGAAAACCTTCTTAGTTTAAAATCTGCGTACTTTTGGGAGTAAAGGGGTTGGGTGAAGTTCGTTGACAAAACTGAAACCTTCCAAGCCAGTGACACATCATGGTTCTCCATTTACTGATTTAGTTTGAAACAAAGACGGCCTACCTCGGTAATCTGTATTTACTTTCAGCCAGCGAGGAAATCCAACTCAACATAGGACAGAAAAGCTTTGCCAGCCCCATTGAAGCGTCTTCAAGTTCAAATATCCCGCCTTTTCATTCCATGAATTCTCATAGTCACCACATCACGGCGTCATGTGGATTTCATTTTGCCTGAGCCATAGTCCTTCTACGAAGCTTTGTGCCATCAATAAAAGTTCGAAGATCACCAATATTTTGGAAAGAAACTTTTTGTTGTCTTCGAAGGCCATCTAGCGCAATATTCCAGATATAAAATGGAGAAAATTCCTGTTACCTTTTGAGGACGTTGGAGAAATATCACACAGTCGCGTAATTTCAAAATGGACGCCACAATTGACGCTAACACGGAAACCGCTGATCAAATCCACCATGTCACCTCGTTTCCAGTTCCCATGAAGCCGCGCTGTGGGGAATGGAAGAAAGCATGCAGTGGAACCTGTAACGAAGTCCTCGGTATAAACGATATTTTTCAGCCCAAACAAAACCTCGATATACCGAACCAATTTCCCGAGTCCCATGGCACTTCGTTAAATCGAGGTTCCGCTGTACTTTTTTACGGATTCAATGCATTTTTTTGCCATTCTGCGCAGTTCAAGGCGTTTACGCATAGACTCAAAGGAACTCACTTTCTCCCTGACTAGTTTAATACTTGCACACACAAAAAGCCCTGAATACTTTTCAACAGGAAGAATAGCGGCTCCGATAAAAGTACTTTCTGAGTGGATACAGACGCAAATTTACCTGTGTAAACAAGAAAAGAAAAGGCAGCGCATGAACTACAGTACGTACGGCTTGCATTTGCAAATAAAATCAAAGCTTTTCTTGATGATTTGCACGTTAGAAGATAAATTACACGTAAAGAAGGTTAACGAATCGTAAAGAATGTACAGAGAGGTGCGTAAAGACGCGTAAACAGATATAAAGAGGCGTAAAGTTACTGTAGATGTTCACAGCAAAGTCGGTCAAAATACAGCAGGAAAATCGTTGACGAGCATAAGGGCGGAAATGTTTTATTTCTTTTTGTTCTTCCGCAAACAATTTATTCAGTGGAAATTATAATATCTAGGAATTGCGCGTAAGAATCAATAAGAAAAAAACGCAAAGAGCTGTGGGTAAAGATGCGTAAAGAACGTTAAAGGTGCATAAATACTCTGGTATACACTTGTGACCGGACAGAATTGTCAAAAATGTTACAGAAAAAAAATAGGCTTCGGTTGCGTTTAAGGGTAAAAATATGTTCAGTAGCCCCAGATTCGCCGTAAATTTCCTGCATCATAATGCTTGTCAAAGGAGGGAATTTGCAGGATACAAGGGTGTACGAAACAGTATGCCCTTGTGTCCGGACAAAACAATCACAAAAGTTATAGCGAAAAATACCATTCACTAATTCACCACGTCTAAATTATATTCATCAATAGTAGACTGGTAAATTAAAAGGTTTAGACACTTGGTAAAACAACGAATATACGATGCCCTAACACTCAGTGTACGGTTATGTGTAAGCTGTAGTATACACTAGTGTAAGGAATCAAGCGTATACTGTTCATTGCACAGTCCTTATACATCGATGTCCTTATACTTCAGTATCTCTCTCTGTATACGTTATGTATACGGACGCATTATACCACCTTATATTTGTTATTTCATGCAGTGAAAGAAGCCATGAATTGCAGCTTTCTTGACAATAGAATGAGTTTAAAACAGGGCCATAACCTATTAGTCTTATAACTTACCCTTTAATAAAACCGGGAAAACGTTTTCGTAGCTTCGAAACAGCAACGGAGTATATGATATGTTTTCTAACACGTAGCCAGCAGGTACTTCCAGCCAAGAAACTGACTGAAAACTAATAGCTTCACCTGTTTCTTTTTCCCATAATTTTCTTTTTTTAAACTATCCAAAATTCATAGACATTTGGCTGACAAAGCCTGCTGTGAAACAACTTTTCGAGCTTAATGACACGGCGGTCTAAATTTGGCTATGGAAGTTTTAGGTTAAACGTTTCTGTCATTAAAGACAATTTCGTATTTAAAGTTTGTATGTATTCACTACTAATAAAACCCCCGTTGCAACTGAACTTGCAAATAAGGCTATTATATGTTTCTACATCAATTTTGCCATGATGCCCAACAGTTAGCTCGACCCCCTTCCCTGGAGGTAGAAAGAGTGGTGCTTAACAGAACTCTTGTTATGCTTTACCTTACCGGTAATAATTCTTGAACATATAAAACATTAGAAAAGTTTATACAGAAGCATCTGAGAAAATGTTTTCAAACAAACAACACTGTTATAGTTTAGTGATTGATTTATTATAACAGCGCTACAACTAGCTGCCTTACTACAGAGTTTGGTATTATAAAATAATTTACCATTATGCAAAAATGTTTTGGCAGCAGTATGCAAATATGAGGAATAAGGTTAAACGAGAAAAATTCAGAAAGATATCAGCTGTCAACAAAAATATACGGCAATGAAGCTTTCGCAGTCCATTTCGCATCGTTAAAATGATTCCACGCACTTGAAATTTACGAAAACGGCACTGCAAATGTTAAACTTCAGATTAAAAGGTTAAGAAAAATAATCCCTAAACTAGTTTTTCAGTTTTAGCCCCTGTAACAGAAAGTTTACTACTTGCAGTGAAATGGACATATTTAACAAGACATCACTTATTGCAAGATCAAAGAAATTCGAGTGACGGAAATGGTGTAAAAATCTCCTGGATAGTAGTCCTATGCTTAAGGTATCACATACGGTCAAACTGTCGTTTCAATCCATCCGGAAAATGCTGGTCTTCACGAAGATGCAACAGGAAAGAAGAATCTTTAAACTATTCGATGAAAATATCCAGCCTGAATTTTTTTGAAAACTATCGCAACTTTCCCGTCGGGAAGACCTACACATAGCCTACGGGGACAAAGGATCGTTTTCAAAGTTTTAAAGGTCTGGATATCGAAAAAATTGGATATATGAAAAATGAATGACGTCAACTTTGTGTTGCCACGGTAACACCGAGCGCTGACAATGAAATATCAGCTTTCAAATAATGAGTGGTGTGTTCTATCAAAATCCAGGCGAGCCACTTTGACTTGACTTCATGTAGAACCATTTATTCGTACACAACCTGTTATTGCAACCTTAATTCCGACAATTTTTTACAAAACTGTATGGTTCCATTGCCTAGCTGGAGAGGCTTCACCTACATGTCATTAATAGCTATTTTACTTGACGTCGTCTCCTGCCCGACAAGAACGAAAGGTGATGTGGAAAATTAGTAATTCTTCCTAGTTTCGTGGATGTCAGTGTAGTAAGGTGAATGAAAGTGGCAAAGACCATGTGATAAATGACTGCCTTCGTGTTTTCTTTTTTTCCCTCTGGACTCTTTGCTGATTTTGATAATTATGAAGACGTTAAATGATTAAGTGTATTTTTGTTACTCGTCGGCCGCACGGTTTTGATAAGCTTAAATTGCAAATTCAGTTTCCTGAATGCTGCCTTCGTGTCGCAGTCAGAGGTGCTGTACGAATAAGATCACACGAAAAGACGCAAAGTGGTTTTGGCGTTTTTGAATACATTATCAAAAAAACCAGCAAAGAAATCCAGAGTTAAGAAAAAAAAAAAACAAAAATGACGATCTAGGTCAGCATTTGGTTTGCACGAATCAGCGTGAAAAAAAAATTCGAGCATAATGGGTAGAGGTACCGTTGGTAAGCATTTTCCATTTGTGTCATGGGTTTTTAACAGAAAATTTTTAGAATTATGCGTAGATCATCGCAGTGAAGGTGTTTCAACCTAAGCGGTTGAAAAGAAGAAACCTGAAAAAATTCAGGCTTGACCGGGAATTGAACCCATGAATGACCTCTGCAATACCGGTGCAGCGCTCTAACCAACTGAGCTATCAAGCCAACTGGGAGCTGGTCAATTGAGAGTTCCTATTTATCCCGTAGATGGAGAATGAATGAATATTAATATATGAAATTCATATTAATATATATGAAAATTCATATTAATATATGAATTTCATATATTAATATTCAGAAAAATTTTAGGGAGAAAGATTTTTTATGTTCCTTTCTCTTATCCTAAATATATGTTAGTGATGGCGAGGAGCATTGCTTTGGGTGAGCTCCGTCTGGGATAGAAATAAATGTCACATCCTTTAGAGATGAATTTGGCCAATCATAGAAAGCTTTAGATATCCAAACATACAAGACATAATCCCAGCAAAGGTGAGGGCACACCCGCCTTTCAGAGGCTGGAAAATGAGAAAAAATGAGGGAGAGAGGGAGGGCGAGAAAATGATCTTGACTTGCTTTACTACAAAAGAATCGTATCCCCACATGCTTTATAAAGACTGCACTGTTGTGCCCCCGGATGGCAGCATACCTGGATGCTGGTTACAGATTAACTGATTGCTTGACAGTCCCATAAAACAATTTATCCCTTCTTCGGAATAAATTTCCTTTATACTTGAGAATCATACTAGCAAAAGACAAAGAAAAACTTTATCTCCCTAACGGAGACGAAGCTACGAGCTTGCAAAACTCTTGGCAGGTTAGGTCATATTTACTAAGTTTACTGTAAACTAAGTTTATTGTAACCCATGTCCTACATGCTACTAGGATCTGCAATTAAAGAAGCAGAAAGATGCAGTTTCCTCCACCCGGAAAACATGCACAGGGTAAAGCTATGGAATTAGAGTGATCCGTCAGTAAATGGGAGAAACAGAAAGGCAATACTTCCCGCTAGCCTTGGTCAATGACACGTCGAGTTAATAATCATATACTATTTGTAGAATACTGTCGAACTCTCCTATCCTCTTAAGGGACACCTCTTTTAAACGAAACCCTACCGCATTTCAGAGTTTCACTTCAATTATCTTCTCCTAAGAATAGAATTGAATAGACCAGCTCTGGTCGAAAACGTTTTCGTTTTACAGAGATTGACTGCAATTGTCAAAAACTAGACCGTGGTCTCATTGTTCCATATACCTTGGTGTCTTCAAGGTGGGGTGGCGGGGAAAAATCATTTGGGGAGAACAGAAGCCACTTAGTTTGGAAAGTTTACGTATAACGTTACTTTCGGAAATAGCAGTCCTATGCTGTTGATACGTTGAAAGGTTCGCCACTTTGCTTAAACCTATAACTTGTATCGACCTATTTACAGCTACTTTAAAACGAAATTGTTACAAATGTAAAAACATATCCACGATTTAGCTAAAAAGATGCACATCTCGGAAGATTATTACCTGCTTTAAGGTCACTAATTTCGAGAGTTCACTATTTGCACAAGGTCCTTGGTTACCTTACTAGGGTGTCTTATAGCCCTTCTAAAGTAAACAATGAATTGAGATCTGACTTACGTTTGATCTTGACACAGCATCTGGCTTAAAATGCTTGCCATTGCCTACTCGTTTTGAGTTGACTACCGCCGAGGGGTATGAGTAGGAGTTTGGACCACAGACCTTGAGTTCCAGGATAACTGTTTAGTTTGACAGGCCAGCAACACTGGATGTTGCGTTGAAGTTTGATCGACAAGAGTTTGGGCTGAAGATTGAACCGCAAATATTGAATCCCCGGATGACGTATCACGCAATTTGCTTCTCTTGGGAGGCGATAAGGAAACCGGCACATTTCGTACCGAATCTTGAGCCGAAGGAGACTGGGCAGAAGTGTCTACAGCAGATTGTCTACTTGTTACCCTCTCCAAAAGAATAATAGAAACCCGTCTTTAGGAGAAGGGGACATTTGATCGAAAATTCCCCGAAAGGCATTCCACCTTGTTTCTTGTTCTGGAGAAGATGGTGCAGAGCGGTGAATTGCAGACACACGCAAATAGGGGAGCTGAGAACGAGAAGTAAGCGGACTGTCAATGCGCACTAATGGAGATTTTGGAAGTTCACGTGGGAGAGATGACGAGACGCTAGTAGTAATGTAGGCCCGTATGGCACAAATGGTGGCTTCTGATTGGTCGAGTGACGTCATGACCGGAAGTGGGATGGGAAACCGCTGACCAGGTGGAAAAAGGGATCGTGGGCTCATACAACCGGAAGTGATGTGTTTTGGAAGGGGAAACCGCTGACCAGTTGGAAAAAAGGATCGTGGGCTCATACAACCGGAAGTGATGTGTTTTGGAAGGAGAAACCGCGGACCAGTGTGAAAAAAGGATCGTGGGCTCAAGGGGAAGTCAAACCGCGGAGAAAAGTCCAAAGTCCAATTTTAGCAACGGGGGTAATCCTTGGAGTGAAAACAACACAAAATTAATAAATACTTTTTATTGTTTACAATAACTGAGAAAAATAGGAGGAGGGTTTTTCCTGAGTGTTCCTTTTTGAATTGGTCCTTCAACAGATTCCTTAATGTTCAATAGAGGGCCCCCACCATTGTTTTTGACATCGAGTTATTCTTCGCCAGTGGTTGTTGTCACGGCACACTGTTCACATTCGATGATCTTGTTTGGGAACATTTGTCACTGGTATCCATAAGGGTAGGTTTGAAAGGTGTGTGGATCCACGACTCTCTTGTCGTACACGAGCTGGTAACGTTTGTACTCGGGGAAGGTGTAGAGTTGGTAGTGTTTGGGATCGCGCACGATCTGGTACGTTTTGATGACCTGGGTCTGGCGGGGTTTGAGGAGGGGCTTCTGGATTTCGTCCAGGACATTCTGACGCATGATGTGGTAGTTGAGTTGGGTTTTGCCTTCCCAGTTGAGGCGGAAACCCCGTACTTTGCATTCTACCTTACCCTGGTGGGTTTGGTATCCATAGTTCTTGGGACCCCCTGAGACAAATTCTACGATGTAATCCTCCTTGTCCAATTCACTCGTAAAGTCCCCGAGGTAATTTCCCAAGGGTGGGTTACTTTGTCCTTCGTCTGTGTAATAGATGACGGAGTCGGTGTCGTAGTAGAGGACACGTTCCCCCAGCTTCTCTAAGGCAGCATAGAGTCGGAGTCGGGCCCAACAGGTAGTGAAACAGGCTACAAAGATGTTGAGGTTAGGTGAGACAGGGATGTCTTCGTCTTGGTAGGTGTAATGGACCTCCACCATCTGTTCATTCATCACAGAGACATGTTTTACTTCCACAGTACTTGTATTTAGGAAACGGTGGAAAGCTTGAGGGTCATCAAAGGCTTGGACTTGGGTCTTGTTAAGACGTTGTCCAAACTTGCCCCACATGGAATTGAGCATCATCTTGGCTAGGGTACGTAACCCGGGATTCTTTTGGATCTTGTCGTACTCCAGGCGGATGCCTTCATGCTGGTAGTATAATTCTACGTACTCCTTCTTCTTTTCCTCAGTGGTACACCATGCGGGCCACCCACTGGCTTCTTGCTTGATTTTTAACCAGGTGTTGACGTAATCTTCGAAGAGTCCTTCACACGTTTCGTTGAAATGGCAAACCTCATAGATGTACAGGACTTCGTACCCGAGCTCGACGGCTTTGTTTAATTCTGGAGTACACCATGTTCCAGTCAGGGTTCGCTGTTCGTCCGTGTGTACACATTCCGCGCATCTCTCTAATGGGCGTTTGGGCATCTCTTGTTCCACACAGGTAGCACAGAGAGGAAAAAGGAGTTTTCCCTCATGACGGTAGGGGAGAACAGGATGGTAGAGGTGACGTGGCGGTAGGATTTTGCATTTGATCAGTCCAAAGTAGGGGCTGATGTCGGTGTGACCAGGGTTGGAGATGAAACGGGGATGGCCTTTGGGGTAGACACAGGTCTTGTTCACCCAGGGGTACAAGGAGGTCACATCGATGTAATGTATTTGTTGACCGGGCGTCACGCGATGGTACAGTTTCACGGCATTGGTACGACCCCCGCAGAAAGCGTCGCGCGGATTCAAGGGTTCTGTGAATTGAAGGGTAGCCACAAACGTACGGATGCCGGGGGAGGTGCCTTTGAGACGGGACCAATCACATTCCCACATTTCTATGACATGGTATCCGAGCTCTCTTAACTGTTGGGTTCTTTGTTGGGTGGTCTCGTAGACATCTTGCATGGTTCGATCATAGTGGCGGACATGACTTTCGTGACGAATGGGGAAACAGCGAGGACATCCGTGCCAGAAACACCCATGAAATTCGTAGACGGTGTTGGTAGTGAAATCGAAACCGTCGACATGGAAGTTGGTGCCGGGGATGCGATACTCGCCACCATTGCCCACATGTTGAACGAAATAACACTGATTGGGATGCGGTCGATTGAACAACTGTTGCTGCAGGACTTGCTCACGCCGTTGGTTATCGCACCAGGTTAACCACTCACGACCCGCTCGGGATTGGTTGATGCGATTGTGCCATCCTCGGACGGGTTCACTGGCAATGCTGTTGGGGATCATACGATTCATGCGTAAATCGCGGTTACAAGCAGAGGCAATGGTGATGTGGTCGAAGGGGTTGAAGCCCGTCAGCGTTTCAAACAATCGTTTGAATGTCAAGCATCCTTGTTTCAAGAGACGTACATCGGATTTGCAGTACTTGACCAGTTCTTTGCGGAAGTCAAAGACGTTGTCGCGTTGGTCTTGATGCCAGGTTTCCAAGGCTTGCTTGCCCTCAGGAGGCATGGTTTCGGGCATGTAGTAATCGAGGGCCGGGAAGGGGCCTACGTAGTTTTGATGGTCTGGATGATTGAACTTGTGGGGGAAGTACCCTTTGCAGGCATCTGTCAATCCAAAGGTTTTGGGAAACGCGGACAGAGGCATCTGGAAGAAACTCAATGAGTCGATGAAGCGGATACGGTCATGTTGGACTTGCAAGAGTTTACACCCGTTCCGGAGCTGTTGAACGATCCGGTTGTCTCCATAGTATTGATGGATGATAAAGTAGCCATCGTACCCTTGGAAGTTATGGGCCAGGACATTGACTTGGCGGGTATCGTGGAGGGTCAAGGTATCCAGCCATTCCAGGAAATCTCGGACGCAATGGTTGCCAGGGAAACACACGGGTTGGTCGTCGTCTTCGGTTTCGGCCACGACGAGATTAGCGATGTGTCGTTCCTGGGGTTGCATGGCTTCAATATCAAAGAAGACATGCAAGGGGGGTAGGCCGTCATCCCCCTCCTCCTCCTCTGGTGGGGCATCCACACCCGCCCTACGTTTAGCGCGAGGACCTCCAGACCGTTTCCTTTTCTTGTCTTGAGGTTTGGGGGCTGTTTGAATGAAACAGTGATGGGTTTCACCGTCCACGTACTCATGACAGGAGGGACAATCAATATACCCACATTGATGTTTTTCAATCTTGTCTAATCCTACTTCCTGCTTGCGACATTTAGGACAGCGATGGCGCCGAAAGCAGACGGAGGAGTTTAGGTTGGTCACGGGTTTGCCGGCATGGTCCTTGACGAGATGCATTTGGAAACAGGTGTCTCCAAAAAAGTCCCGATGACATTGTTGACAACGTTGGGTGGCTTTCTGGCCTCGAGGGTACGCCTCCAGGAAATCAGGACACTCTTTTTGGCAACAGGCCCTGCAATGACCTTTTTGTTTGGTGCAGCGATGTCGTCCCTCATGGTTATAGGGTTTCCAACAATGGGCACAGACATAACTGGTCCCGAAAAACCCTGGCAACTTGGTAATGACATCATAATGGCCTTTCTCGTGCAACAGGATGAGTTGTTTGTCTTGAAGGGGACCAAAGGTGGTGATGTGAAAAGAACGGTCGGCATCCACCAACAGGATCTGGTAACCGGTGAGGGAAGGAGTGGTACTGAATTGGGTCAAGGCATCATAACCACAGGGGCCGAGGGGCACCTTGGCTTCCCGATGCAGGTCCAGAGCTAGGGTTCTCTGCAGAGGTCTTCCTTGTCGAATGGTGTTGTATTTTGGGTGCTGGTCCACTCTGGCCTTGGCGGTGACGAGGGCTCTGGCACAACAGAGTTCATCCCTGTTTTGAATATGGATAATGGAACGTTTCTGACCTATTAAATTTCGGAGAGGTTGATGGCCGGGTTTGATCTGGCGTGGTTTACCGGTTCCTTGAGGGGCATGATGGACTTGAGTAATGGAGACTTGAAAGGAATCGTCCATTTCAAATTGTTCATTGCTGTTCAGGGCTTGTGCTAAACGTTGGAACAAAGCCTCGACGCGGTCCCCGCCTTCACGCCATTCTCCTGCACGTAATCCCCAGCCCTGAAAATTGTTATGGAGTCTGTTGGAGGCGATGGTAAAGTAGAGGCGATCTTGATCGTGGAGGGCAGGTGTGGTGGTGGTCAACACTTGATTCACCGCGCGACGTAACCCCTCTTGGAGAGCTTGAGTAATGTTTTGACCTGGAATCAAGTTGCCCCTTTGGCGTAACTGGGTATTGAAATGACGTTCACGCACTCCCAGACGGTTGCTTAAACGGTCGACATAGGGTTGGAGTTCAAACTCGAAGGCACCCTCCGTATTGGCATCCAAACCTCCACCAGTTTGTTGAAGGAGATGGGTTTGAAAGGCACGTTGGCGTTCGAAGCGATCCAACACCTCTTCACAAATCTCATCACTGTCCGGTATGTCTTCGGTGCATAACAAAGGTCCCACACAGGAATTTGCTGTCGTCTCTTCTTCTGGCTCTGAATCGGACATCTCTAGTCCAAGCAATGACATCATCTCATGTGTAGCGAGGCCACTAGGCCCCGCTTCCTCCTCCGCCTCTTGGCGAGAGGTCATGATCAGATGACTCAGCTGGAGCTCGGTCTTCGGGTTTTATAGAGAAAAAAAGGGTCACGTGGAAGGGAATAGGCCAATGAGAAGGAGACCCCATGATGCTTTGGGAGGGGGACTGGGGTGGGGGGACCCCCCTCCCCCCTCTCTAGTTTGGACCCATAGGGCATCACGGGAACGAATAAGTCCCTATAAAAGAAATCGAACCTCCGGCTGAGTCATCTCAAAATGGAGGTTGCTCATGAAGAGTTGTTAGAAGCCTTGGAAGAATTTGAACTGGATTTAGAAGTCGAGACGATTTTAGATAAAGTCAAGGGGGAGTTGGTGCTGGAGGACCAAACCTTTCGCGAGTTTGCGGAACGGCTGAAGGAATTGGAGCCGGAAAAAGTCGAGGCGCAGAGACGCCGAGCAGAACAGGCGCAGTGGTATCATCAACTGTGCTACCCTCAACACACCTGTGAGTGGTTTGTGGAGGGGCTGGATTATTGTTGTTCGTATTGGAGGTACCAATTCAAACGGCCAGACACCCCTCCACCAGTACCGCCACCCTCTCCCGATGTGTGCCGCAAGAGAATTGCGCCCCCGCAGAGCCCCCTACAAGTGCCAAGAAAGCGCTGCCGAGCCCAAACAGACAGCCCTCCGAGCGACCCAAAGAGCCCGGCGGGCGGAAACTGACAGGTGCTACCAGCCACCGCATCGACCCCAGCTCCCCATGTCGACCGAAAGAGAGTTGCGCCCCCGCAGAGCCCCCGTCAAGTACTACGAAAGCGATGATGACAGTCCCAAACGGACAACCCGCCGAGCCGCCCCAAGAGCCCCGCGGGCGGCGGCCGACAGGCGCTACCAGGCAACGCATCGAGCCCAGCGGTCGGAGTACCAAAAGCGTTACCGGGCAAAGCATCGAGAGCACATATTGGAGGTCGACAGGCGTTACAGAGAACAACATCGACAGTGCATAAGGGAGAAAAACAGACGGTACTTTAAAGCCAATCAAGAACGGATCCTGGCGCGTCAGAAACAATATCGAGAGAGCCGTCGAGAGGAGTTGAGGGAGAAACAGCGACGATATCGAGAGAGCCGTCGAGAGGAGTTGAGGGAGAAAGAGAGGCAGCGTAAGGCCCGTTGTCCGGAGCTGGCGAGGGAGCAAAACAGGATTCGAAAAGCCCGTTTTCGGGCGAAAAAGAGAATGGAGAAGTTGATGACGTTAACCATCCCCCTGACGGATTGTCGGACATCCATGCCTGTGACGGACTATGTCCAAGCCTTTTGTGACTCGCTGGACTCTGTGGATACCCCGCCCCCGGAATCCTTTCTTCAACTCCTTGAGGAGGAGGAGGAGTGTCCTACGCGCCTTGAGGAGGAGTGTCCTACGCGCCTTGATTCGGGAACTATGCAAGGCAGCGAACCCTCTGACTGTAACGATCTTTCATTTTTGCAGGATTTATTGTCGCCCGACGAGTGGGAGCAGGTCATGGACGATGTGCAGGATTTTGATGTGGAGGCTTTCGTTGATGATTGGTTGGGGGACATGACGTCATCCGACGAGGGTGTCGATTTGATGTTTGATTTAGTGTCTTAACCCTCGTTTCCGTCATTTGGCAGAACATGCAATCGTTTCCGTATTTGGCAGAACATTCAATCGTTTCCGTATTTGGCAGAACATTCAATCGCGACATTGTGGTAGAACGTTTGGAGGAATCAAAGAGACAGTGACTGACATTTTCATTTGTTTTTATCAACTGGATCCTTTTGTCTACATCACAAGGGGTTCTCCAGAATCCTGTTTGAGAATCCTGTTTGAGACAGTACAACGAACCAATCAGACATTTTCATTTTTTATTTACACAACATGTAACTGGGGGTGTCATTAAAGTTTTTTACAATTTTAAACGTTTCTTGGCTTGCATGATTTTCTTGACCACCCGTTCCGTCTTGGTTTTCTTGCCGGGTAACCGATCAATGGCTTGGATCATCTTGGTATCGGCTTTCCATTTATCTTGCAAATTCTTGGCACGGCTGTAATCAATGTCGTGTTGTTTCGCAATCTGGTCCAAGCGATTGATCCCTGGATCCCCACGTTTTAGACGTTTGGCCAAATGCGTGCCAGGGCCCATGTACTGATACCCAGGCCAATGAAATTCTTTGCCGGTTTTAGCAATCCATTTTTGGACATCCACTGCCCCTCCTCGTTGGGTGCGTTTCCGTTTGATACCCCTTCTCCTCTTGGTGGGCATGTTTAGTCACTGTCGTAATCCAACCGACGTCGTAACTTTTTGCCTTGGTACCAATCTTCCCACCCGGGTAAGGGTTTCAATCGTTCCACTTCTCGGGCAGGTCCTTTGCCTTTGCCTTTGCCTTTGCCTTTCGTGAAACCACTTTCGGCTAAATGCTTTTCCCAAGTCTTGCGACGTTCTCGCACGGCTTCTAAACGCGATTGTAGATCCCCTCGACTAGTGGATGGACTCCCTTTCTTGACAATGGGAATCTTACTAGTGGTGGCTGCTTCTTTGCCTTTCTTGGTTGCAGGGGTAATGGTAGGTTTGGGAGTCGACGGACTTCCTTTTATCATGCGCTTCAACCATTGTTCCACGGGTCCTGTCACCAAATCCCCGGCTTCTTCTTCTTCTTCGCCTGGCGGGGCCCCCGGTGCGCCGACCCCCACGCCTCCGGGAAATTGACGAATGCGTTTGGTTAACTTGATTAATTCTTGACTCAACGGTTTGGTTTGAGCATTGACCACAGCGGGGGGTAATTCGGGATTGGCTAACAAGACATGTTTTTTAGCGGCCAGCGTCGCGGCTTTGTTCAACAAGGCATTTTCGGTGAGTTCTCCTTTGTAATATTGAATGAGTTGCTTCAAGTCCTTCTGGGGAATCATGTAGACCTCGTCCATAGGGGTTGACTACAGTCGGGGCAAAGTTCCCCGTCTTCTATCTCACGACAGCTCTCACAAAGACGGGACCTCGACATATGTTGGTACTCTCGATACAACAGGTGCTATTTATGCTTCCAATAATAACAGTCCTCTTTCCACTTGTCGGTGGCCCGATTGGCCTCTTGTAACAGGGTAATCCATGTGGCCAGGGTTAACGGGTCGGTCGAGCACATTGACATAACACCTCGTGAAGTCCTTGAAACAAGCCGCGTCCTTTTTGTTGGACTAACCACTGACGACGTTTTTTGACGGAATGTCGACGACGTCCCAAATCGCGTAGCACCTTTTTATAGGGTTGAAGGTTAGCCAGCATGGGTGGGGTCACGGGAATCTTGTTTTTTAAGAAGTTCAAAACCAATTCACTCACAGCATTGATTTGATCGGCATTGGCATGTTGTAACAACTCTTGACGTTTGGAACCATTGGCTTCTTGTAACGTGGACCGTAAAAACGGTAATTGACGTCGAAGACGTTGCATCTTTTACCGATGACGACGACGATAGCGTTGATTGGCTTTTTGGATCGTGCGTTTTATACGTTTATCCGTTTCCAAGGCCACGGCTTTCCCTAATCCTGCCATGGCGGGGACCAATAGGTTTAAAAAACCACCTCGTTGACGACGGCGTCGTCGTAATCTTCTTCTCCTCACCATGAACGTCAATAGACGTTGAAGGGCTTTGTTTTGTTTGATGGCATCTCGCGTCTCTTTATAGCCTTGACGGGTATTGCGTTTGAAATCGGACCACCAACCCCCACCTCGTTGTCGTCGGTAATGTTGTACATCACCGGTAATGCCTTTCAAGGCTTGACCGCCTAATTTGCCTAAAGCAAGTCCAAACCCAGGCGCGGGGCCTGAGAGAAACATACTCATGCCATGGGCAATTTTATCCACCAAACGGGGTTTGCGACGTATTAAAGCTCCTCCTCGTTGTTTCCTTTTTCTGCGTCGTCGTCGTCGTTGGACGGCCATGGTTCTAAGAGTGTAGGACTGGGAGGGAGCGGCTTTTTATTGATCCAATAATCTTTGGGTCTCAAGGGACGAGGACATCCGTCTACATAGCATAGGGCTTCCAAGGGTTGGTACACAAAATGACGATGGTAATCTTGCACACATCGTTTAGGTAACGGAGGGGTGAAATCCACAATGGTATCATCCAAGGTTTGCATCTTGATTAAAAATCCTTCCAGGTCCTCCAAGGGAATACCACGCACATGGGTTTTCAATTCGGTTAAGGCTTTGGCATAGGTGGTAAACGCAAATCGACTCATGGTCACTTTAAATCGGTATTGTTTAAAATCATTCCATCCTTTGACCACGGTGCCCACTGCCGCTAAACAGGCTACCAACGTGCTGTTGTCCAAAAGGGGTCCAGCAATCATGCCTGCGGCCATCAGGAGTAATGCCATGCCATTGAACAAGGCATTGATACACTTGTAATGATTCAACATTTTTCGATAACACCACCATTGTTGATGGTAAAAGGCATACAAGGAATCCATACGTTGTAATAATTCCGGCGGGAAGGGAAGTCCATGATGTTTCGATCCATTCAATAACGACACGACGGTTTTCATCCTCACGGCGAAACCCGGGACGACGTGGTTTGTACGCTAGGTGCTCCTCCTTGTTTATAACTGGTGACAATGCTATTGGTCATGGTGACATTGGCAATTTCCCGTCCTTGGGCTAATTGTTCTTGATCTTGTAACATCATCCGTAAACATCGTTGTAAATCTGCTTGACGCAAGGTACGAGGGGGTGGACTCCCAGACGTCCAAGATCCTCGAGGGGTGGCTGGATTGGAGGCAGGTGTCAAAGGCGAAGTGGGGGTTCGTCGTCGTCGCCCGCGTCGACCACCACGTCGTCCACCACCACCACCACCACCACCACCTCCTCCTCCTCCTCCACCACCTCCACCACCTCCACCAGCACCACCAGCACCACCAGCACCACCAGCACCACCAGCACCAGCACCACCAGCACCAGCACCACGTCCACCACCACGTCCACCACCACGCCCACCACTACCACCACGTCCACCACCACGTCCATTACCATCACCCCCAGCACCCGCTGCTGTCCGACCACTTGGCGCTGTTCGCCAACCAGGTGGACTTCTCGGGGACTCCGGGGTGGTCTGGGGGCTATGGAATGAGGGTGAATGGGATGCTCGACTTCCTACCCCCGCGGGGGAAGAGGTCTGTGCAGGGGGTGCCCCATCTACATCGGGCCAACCCGCGATGACGTCGGCAGGGGGGATGGATTGCATAAACTCATAGAGGGGATCAGGGTGCATTTCCTCCATGGCCACGTCGAGAAGGCCTTGGTCTCCCGAGAAAAATAAATCTTGGAAGGCCCCTGGGGACATTTGATTGCTGCTGGACGCCCCCACACCAGCAGGGGCCACGGTATCGTACGATTGCGGAGGTTGTCGGTCATCATTGGCCATGGTTGCTCTCTTTTTTCCTGTTCAAAGGGTCCCTTTATAGGCGTTTTTGATAGGTGCGAGTCCATCCTTCGTCTTTTAACAGGTGACTCAATAACCGTTGTTGATCGGACGAGGCCGGGTGTAAATCCAACACCAAATACCCATACGGGCGTGTGGTGGCCTGATGAAACGTCTCTAACGTGTCTTTCCAAGTCGTCGGAAACGATTGAAGCATGACATTGCGTACCCCTAATTGATCTCGGGGGTTCTTGAACGCCACAATGTAATGGGCATTGCGGGAAATACTTTTGGCATAGCGACCCACGGGAAACATGTCTTGGCACAAGTACAACACCGTCACCCCTTGATGATGCGAATGTTTGGTGAATAAATCCAACACGCGTTTATCGTGACTCCCTTCGTCCATTAAATCATCCAAGACCAGGACCCCATGTCCTTGAGGAAACCATTGGACCAACGCGTCATGATCGGGAATCCCTTCGTGAAACACGACCCCTTGATCTTGCATGCTTCGAAATCGATCTTGCCAAGCGCCATAACAATAATGCACTTGAGTCGGTGGGGTTTCAAACAACTCGGGGTTGTCTACCAAGAGTTTTTCCGTAAACACGGTTTTGCCACATCCCGACGGTCCCACCACCAAGATAGAGGAGGGGGTATGAAAACGAAACGGTTTCCCCGTTTGCATGATGACTAACTACCCTTAGAAAAAAAAGGCACCTTTTTATTGGAATCGGTGGGACTCGAACCCACGCACGACCCAATCGCTATTCTGGATCAAGTCCAAAGGCTCTACCCACTGAGCTACGACTCCGACACCACGTTTTTCCAACATATTTTATTTAACCATTACATTGATGATACGGATGACAACAAAGTTGATACCATCTGGCTTCTTGGCCTACAATCAATTGTTGAAGGCGTTGACCGGCTTGATGGTCATTGCTTACATAATCATGATCGGAAAACTCATTTAAAAAATTTTGCAAGGTCCGTCCACGGGCTTTGGCTTTCAAGTACAACAAGGCGTAATCACCACAACTCTTGCTTGAAATGGCTTGGAGGGACTTGCCATTGGTCACCACATACTTCCAATGTTGCACAATCCAATCTCGTAACGGGGCGGCTTGCACGTACGTGTCCAAGGGCAAAGCATAACTGTCCAGGACTTCACACACGTTCTCATCCGTCCACACCGCTAACCAATGTTGCCCGGGTTGATCGTGCGGGTCGGTATTCACAATGTACCCTTGGGGTTAGGTCTTGACAGGACTCTTGGGTAAACGATCACAGGCCACCGTCCCGTAAAAGACAGGGTTCAATTGCGGGTCGTCTCGGGCTAAATAATCCAATTGCACATTATTCAAGGCCACATGTTCCATCTTCAGTGTTGGTAAATGTTATACAACACGGCTCCGTTGCGGTCAATCTCCAGCAAATTCTCAAATTCTCCATACACGAGCACGGTTATATTGGTAGCGGGGGCGGCTCCAAATTCCAAGACCAGTTGTAAATCTCCCGTTTGCTTGGGATTGAGGTTTTGACTGTCAGCACATCCATTGGCGACATTGTCAAACATGTACAAGCTACAATTTTTCCTGTGGCCCCAATCTTCTAGTTCTACCATATTGCCTTTCTTTTTACACCAGGCACCACTGGCTTGCAGAAAACGGAAGTAGCCTAGATTATCTCGGGTGCCATTGTTATGCACTAACTGGAGGGTTTCATAAGGGTACTCTTCTCCTTTGACAATCTGTCGAATGGACGTCAGACCCCATTTCTGGAAACAGAAAGGATCTCGGGTCACATCTCCATTGAAGGCACGGCTGTCCAACAACCCCACAATCAATCGGTCTTGGTATTCTGTTTTGAAACAGGTTGGGGATATCAAAGCGGGTCAGGTTGCCTTGCATGCTGAAAGTCCTGATTTCACTGCGGACGGTCGGGTAGGTAGCCACTTGGCCTTCATTGTGTCTTTTTTCAGATAAACTCCTGTAGATGGCGTCATTCAAACGCAGTTGACAGAGATGAAACCGTAGTTTCACATCGCCTTCCATCAATCGACCAGCTAGACCCACTCCATTCAAAAACAGGCTCGGACCATTGAAATGAAATTTCATCTTGATTTCTATACCTGGCACCAACAGTTTGCCGGTATGAAACACTTCCAGGTGCGGGGTAAACACTAGACTGTGGGTGACACCTCCAGCATACTTGGCGGTTTCGGCTACCATGGCGGCCAAGGCTCCTTTGTGATTGGCACTGAGATTCCTATAGTCTGCATGCGGTCCAGCACTGTTGGTATTGTTGCCAGTCCATTGGGGTGGGAAATCCACTTGATTGAACCATCCTTGGGGTCCTAACACAGTCTTGCCATCTTCTCGGTCATAATTCAGCAAGGTTTCTAGGTAAGCTTTGTAATGATAAGTGTCGGATTGAGGACTGATCAACGTGCCATTCAACTGCAAGTCAATTTGCTTGATGATGGAATGGGCCAAATTATTAACGGGCCACAATTTTTCATTGGCCACCAAGTTCCCGTTATCATCCTTTTTCAAACTCAATTCCATGGTAAAGTAACTGCGTCCCAAATCCACAAAATCGTCCAACCCTGGCACAATGAATTCCATGGGATTGATACCCGTGGTGGTGGGTTGGATGGTGACCATGCGATAGGCATTGATGCTAATGTCGGTGGGTGGCACCTTGAAAATCCGTAACGCCGGGTTGACGGTCCCTTCGGAACGCGGATGAGCCGGGGCGGTTTGTGTACTCACGTCAGGCATGTCTAACGTCGTCGCCGTCGTCGAGTGGTGGTACGCCGTCGTCGTGAGGGGTTTTTATAGCGTCGTCGTGCTAAGCGTTGTCTCAAATCAAACCCGGGCAGTCTCATCACCTCGGGACTCAACCAGCCACCACGTTGTCCTCTCCTGAGTCTCCAAAACGGATACAGTCCTCCCCATTGAGACAACCCTCGATCACTACGAATCCGTCGAGGTCGTGAATGCACGGGATCCATGTTCACACTCCCAAAATATCGCGTGCACGTTTGACTTGCTTGGGAAACAAAGCACTGGCTACCCGCACGGCGTCTTTCACGTTCTTCTGATTCAAGGCTTTCTTGGCTTGTTTGGTGATTTCCTTTTTAATGACTTGTTCGGCTTTGCGTTTAACACCGCGTGTTAACCCTGCATTCAATCCTCTCTTGATATTACTAGGCAGTTTTAAAGGATTTCGCGTGCTTTTAAGGCCTTGGAACCCCCCACGCATGACCTCCCTTATCAACCCACTGCCATGTTGATCATACCACTCGTCTGTCCGAAATCGTGTCAAACTTCCCCCTCGCATGGTTGTCTTCTTTGCTCTTTCACCAAGGTCTATGCTTCACGTCACCCCCTTTTGTCTTTTTATACCCCCTCTCATCGGCCTTTCTTTTTCTTCCGAGTGGTCGCTGCTTCCATGGCTTTTTTGCCACCGTAACCCGCGGCACCACCCACCGCTCCCAACGCGGCGGCTTTCCCCACAGCCATCAAGGCTGGCACGAGAGCGGCCAGAGGCAAGAGACCACCTCGTTGCCTTCTTCTTCTTCTTCGACGTGCTCTTGTCTTTGGCATCTTTGACGGACCATCCCCTTTTTCCCTTTTTATGCCTTTTTGAAGTGCAAGGTGACCAGCGTGTTGCCTTTGCCAAACCTGACCAACTTATCCTCGGTGCCAGACGTTTCGGTGACTTGCATTTGAATGATTTCCACCACTTCATTACGAAGCGGTAGGTAATGAATGTGCAACGGTTCAAAGTACATGGTACCTCTGCCTTCCCGCTTGTAGTGGATTTCACGCAACAAATCGGTCACGCGATTGCCGACCATCATACTGCCTGCCACGTCCGAGTACACGTGCAGCGATCGCGAGGGATCACCCCCCACTGAACGAAACGCTACATTCAAGTTGGTGAAACGCCACCCACAACTCATACTCAATTGTAAATGATCCGGTAAAAACGAACGCACCGTCCAAAAGACCGGGTTGTGCTGATCGTCGTTCACATCGTTCCAATCGTTGCCAGCGGGTTTTGTCATGTTAGGGATTTGATCCCCCATGAATTCTTGTTGTAAGTTTGGGTCCAAAATCAACCCACTGTCAATTTTACGTAACCATCCCATCTTGACAGCCAACTTGGTGTAGATGTACAGGGCGGGCGTGTCAGTTTTGCAATGACAGATATTAGTGTTGTCAATGAGCAGATCTTCCCCTTCCCACTTGAACTTGACGTACATGTGTTTGCCTTGATCATTGGTAAAACGGCCGCCTTGAATCGCCGTTTCCTTGCGTTGTTGTTCCAAGTGAGCAATGGTGGCTTTCATGAAACTCACCCCATCCACCACCCAATCCAAATGTTGAATGTCATTAATGAGGGTTTCAGCCGTCCCTCCTCGATCTTGCATTTCTCCCTCTTTTCCATTCGGTTTGGGATAGGTTTGGTCCCAGGACGTCGACATGATGAACACATCTTTTTGCACCAACTCGTACAAATTGACGTGCGTATCCGGTAAGGAAATGGCACTCAACCCTACTTGCCATCCCCCTCCGGGTAACCGTAATGGTTGAGGTAAACGAATCTTGAACGAATTGGCTTGGTTGTTAGGAAATTCACGTCGGTTGGCATGACTAGGTAACGTCACGTAGAACGACATGTTGTCTTCTTTTTCACACCACCACTTCCCTTTTAAAGTGGAGGGTTAGGATGGTACGTCCTTCACCAAATTTCACCAGATCCCCATTGGTTTCGGCCATCTGGGTTTCCACGATTTCCACCACTTCATTGCGTACTGGGACATATTGAATATGTCGAGGTTCAAAGTGCGTGGTGTTTTGAGGCTGGTACTTGATTTCTCGTAAGAGATCGGTGATACGACCCCCTACCATACTGCTGGTCCCTACATCACAATACACGTGCAAAGGACGCGTCGGAGCAAATTCCAACGAGGGACGAAAGGTCTTGGTCAAATTCACAAACCGCCAAGGGCACGATAGACTCAATTTCAGATAATCCCCCTCTACTTTCCAAAAGGTGGGGTTGTTGCTGGCATCGCGGATATCCGTGGGGGTGGGAATGGTAGAAATGCCTTGAAATTCTTGCAAGAGATTGGGACCCAATCGATACTGGCCGGGGGACACTTGTTCAATCCATCCCATTCTCAGGGCCAAGGTTCTGCCCCATGACACATGCGCCACTTGTCGTTTGTAATCCACATTGGCAGTATTCAACAACAAATCCCCTTCGGTGGTCCATTCAAAGGTCGGATACAATTTGACACCATTGTCCTCGGCCCATTTGTTTTTGGGGGCGGTTTGTTTCGCACGGCTTTGCACGTAACGATAGACCAGTTGATGAAAAAAGTGCGATCCCGTCGACGAGGTCATCTCCTTTCTCATATCTCGACCGTAGACAGTGAGTTCGCGCCGTTCATGGTACCAGCGATCGTTGCCTTGATCGTCTTTGGTATACACCCGTTCGTGCCATCGTACGTACAACAAAGGATGGGAATCACCCACGCCTCCTTCTTCCGCGATCACTGGAATGGTGGATAACGATAAACTCACCATACCCACCATCCATCCTCGTCCCATAAATCGAATGGGTTTAGGCAATCGGTTTCTGAAATGATGACTCTTGTTCCCAGGAAACTCTTTGGTACTCGCATGACTCATCAACGTCACGTAAAACGAAGAGTTGGGCACCAACGTCATTGTTTAGTCACGTCGTCGTCGTCTTTTGGAGGGACTTGTCTCTTTGGGTGGGCTTTTCCTCTTGGGTGGTGGTTGGAGAGACGTCACGTCTTGACTACGAATCCAAC
The DNA here is from genome assembly GCA_964017195.1 of Siderastrea radians. Classification (NCBI taxonomy): domain Eukaryota; kingdom Metazoa; phylum Cnidaria; class Anthozoa; order Scleractinia; family Rhizangiidae; genus Siderastrea; species Siderastrea radians. Next base: position 66,950,234 of record OZ024888.1, on the reverse strand, counting down.
TATTGTACTTGTCGGGCCACCCTTTCCACTTGACCAACCAACGATCTTTTTGTCGCTTAAGTACCTTCTCGATGCGAAACACATCGGACACATGGACTTTTTGTAAATCCTCTTCATAAAACGTACCTTGGACGGGGGTATCATCCCATTCGTGAATCTTATACGTGGGCACAGGGCCCGGGATCACACGATGCACGACAAACACTTCTTCGGTCCAACCAGGTAAATAGCCTTTTTCAAACGTACGATGAATCTTATTGAGACGGACACGATCTCCGACTTTGAATGTAGGTTTTTTCTGGCCTTTCAATCGTTGGCTGTACAATCGTTTCCACACCGCTTCTTCGTTGTCCCATGTCACGTCTTGAGGGGCCATACCAATACTTCGATGACGGGTGGCATTATACCCTTGCACCAACTCGGGTAAGACATCGTCAAAGCGTAAGGTGTTAGCAGCCGTAAAATAACGATACAACCGTTCTTTCAATGTCCGATTAAATCGTTCCACGACACTGGCTTTCGCATCCCCTTCGGTGGAAAAATGATGGATGCCTTGCTCGTCGAGCCATCGTTGAAAAGTTCGATTATAAAATTCTTTCCCTCGATCCGTTTGCAATCGATTAGGGTGACGTCGTCCTTTCAAAATCTTCTCAAAGGCATGGACCAAGGCCACCCCGGTTTTGTCTTTCAACGGTTGCACCCACGCGTACTTGGACAAGACATCCACGACGGTCAACAAGTAACGTATACCCCGATTATATTTGGCCAACGGTTGCACTTCCACTAAATCTGCCACCCATTGATCATCTAAACCTCCTACGATCACGGGTACGGTGGGAAAACGACGACGTCGCGGTTTATGTAACGTGTAGGCCAAATCCTGTTCCAACACCCGTTGGACTTTTTTCAAAGGGAGACGATGGGCTTTAGCAAACCGTTGCACGCCTCCTAAACTGCCGGGGGCTCTCGGATCGTGGTAACGATTCAACCATGGTTGGGAGACCTTTTTCTTTCGAGGGGCCATACTTTCTGGCATTCATCCCATAAGGTCGGTATGGTGGGGACCGTGTGGGGATGCGCCTTTTGAATGATTCGATACCATCGCCATGCCTCTGGGTGGTCTTTTAACCATAAGACAAACACGACCCATCGATACAAGTTGCGGTCGACATGGGTTTCTTCAAAGAGGTGGAGAGGATGCGTGTCCTCGGGACAACGGGGTATGGGAATTTTGGCACCGGGTTGATGATCATATAAGACTTGACAAAGGGTTTGATGACATTGCCATTGCCCCAGGGACAAGACAGAATCCCACGCATCACATACAGACTCCATGGACTAAATAAAAACATTTTATTCGTTCTCTCTCATTTAAAAGAGGCCCCCACAGGCGAGGGTCTCGAAGCTTTTCTGCCAGTTGTCAACACTGTCACTGTACTTGGGGGGTGGTGGCGCTGGGGCGACCATCATTTCTTGACGGTTCTTGAGCTCTTGAATTTCTCGCAACAATTGTTTCTCGTAGTCTGTCAGGGGGCGATCCTCTTTCCTTGGGGCTCGAGGGGGCGGGCCAGGGATGTCATAGCCCCTCTTGGGATATCCTTGCGCATCACGGGTAGACAAAGGAGATTCAGCTTGTTGGTCGGCTTTCTTGGGCGGGTTGTCATGAAACCAACTCCAGTACTTGGGACCCAAGGGTTGATCGGCCCATCGGAAGAAGCCACACTGTTTCTTGGAACAATTCAGAAACAAGCGATCGGGGTTCTGGGTCGAATGGCTCTGTTGCAGCGTGGCGGGTTCCCGGCAAAAGCACTGCAAACAAGTCCACATGTCCAACACTTCTGCATGAGGTTGACTATAGACGGCTTTCATATACTCCAGGGCTTGATCTTGACCACAAAACAGCAAACAGGGTTGGATGGGACATTTCACATACTTCCATCCCTTTTGAGATTCTCGTGCCTCCAAACGCACGTCATGACAAGGACATACCATATAGTCCAAGGAACTGACTGGGAAAACAGGTTTGGGGTTTTGAAACCCAGGGCTTTGAGGGGTTGCGTCGACCATGTCATTCAATTCTTTCATCATCTCTTCCACGGCAGCTCGGGTATCTTCCACCACCTCCCCTACCACCGGATCACAGTCCACGGGCGTCATATGTTGAAGGGTCTTCTTCTTCTTCTTCCCCGAAGGAGGAGGGTCGCTTGGCTTTCTCTTCCGTTCGACCGACATCGTGCTGAAGATTTTCACCCCTACCACCGAGGCCTTTTTATACCCATACCCCTAAGCTCTCATTGGTCAGCTTATCCTACCCATATAAGGACGTCTCATCGTCCCATTGGTCAGCTTTTGCCTCTCCAAATAAGGTCCTCTTGTCTTCCCATTGGTCAACTGTCCCTATTTAAGGAGCTCCCTTGCTCCCTGAATCGTCATTCTCCAAAGTAATGCCACCCGACATCGACATGATCGGAGAACAAGATCTCGGTGCCTTGGAACTGCAAGTGGGTCATGGACATGTGGTCTACACAGGGGGAGCCAAAGGTACGGACGCACTCGTCGAAGAACAGGCCAAACACTTTGGGATGCAGCTCGAAGTCCTGGTCCCCCCGAACCATCCTCGAGCCACTTTCATCACCCCTTCTACGGTGGAAGTCCTGATGTTGGCCAATCCCCACCTTCACCAGGCAGCGGAGAAACTAGGCAAAAAAATGCCCAGTCATTTTTACACCCTGCAATTGCTGCAACGCAATTATCAATTGGCCAAGAAAGCCCATACCATCTATGCCTTTGGCATCTTGGAACCGGATCATAAACGCGTGAAAGGAGGCACTGGTTGGACCGTGCAATTGGCTATGGATTTAGGCAAACCCGTCTACCTCTTTGACATCCCCAGTCAATCATGGTACCGCTCGGACCATTACTACCAAGTCAACGAGAATGCTGCCACCCTGGTCACTGGCAGTCAATTTGTCCCTTGGGGACCCAAAAAGCCCACCCTTCATCAAAGCAGTGCCGTGGTAGGATCCCGGGATGTGGACGAAAAAACCCGAGCCGAAATTCAAGCCTTGTTCAACCGCACCTTCTGTCTCCCCGAGAACATTGATCAATTACGCCTGGAACTCGAAGACTTTCATTTGTAATGTTTTTTAGTTTTTACTTTTTTCAATCTGTACATAGCCGTTTTTAGTTTTTACTTTTCCACTTTTTAGTTTTTTCCAATTGTAAATAGGAACACCCGCGGGGCAAAAGAACACGGACAACCCTTTGTAAAAAACATGAACTCTTCTTTTTAATTAAAATTTTAAAAAAACTGACAACACTGGTTTTGCACGTTCATCATAAATAAATGTCTCTTGACGCACAGAAGCCTTGACTCACAATAAACTCAACAGGAATAAAAATGTTCAAGTCTATTTACAGAAACAAAACACGTCGCACTTGATCCCGCATCCTCTCTCTCCTCTCCCGCTCCTCCCGCCGCCGCTGCTCCCGTACTCGCTCCATGTCCCCAAAATACAACCTGATTCTCTGCCATTGCTGACCCGCATACACCGCTGGCAAATACAATTCTAGTTCATTGTCCATTTCATGAAAATGGTCCAGGGTCATGGGCCACCGCCATTCCAAATGGGTCCAGATGCGGTGCCGGTCCACCCAAGGAATGATTTTCCGGACCAGAGCGCCCAGCAAGGCTTCTGTGATCTGTTGATGGGGTCGGCCTCCCGTTCTCCATTCTCGGTCCACACCATACACCTTAAAAACAATTCAAAAAAGGCAACCACGCGTCTACGGTTCAGAGGGCGCCAGGTTTCCTCTTCTCTCTCCCGCATCACTCTCGTCTGCCGCTCCACTCCTGTTCTCTCCCGTCCCGCTCTCCTCCTCAAGTAGTCTGGTCCTCCCACGTTCATATCGCTGGCTAGACAGCCCAAGGGCCTTCTCGTTTCTGACATTTTTTCCGCACCCACTGACAAAAGTCAACACTGACTGAACTCAAAGCTAGGAGTGACGTCCTTTGGGCCTCGCTCGACTTATATACCCCGATCCGCGCAATGCCTGATGGTCTATCTAAGGAGGGGGGAGGGGGGTCCCCCCACCCCTTCCCCTCCCAAAGCATCCTGGGGCCTCCTTCTCATTGGCCCCTTCCCTCCCACGTGACCCTTTTGTTTCTCTATAAAAAAACCCACCGGCCCCCTCCATCTTTCACACTCATGGATGATCCAGAGATTAGTCCAGAAGCCCAAGAGGTGATTAACCGTCTACGCGCCTTGTTGACTCTGTTGGAAAAAGATTTGGAGGAGATCCGCTTCAAAGCTTCGTATTTTGAACTGCTTCGTCTTCATAGTACCAAACATCTCAGTCGTCACGAATTGTGTTTATTAACTTTAAAAAACTTCTACCGGTGGTGAATGGGCGATAAGATCAGTCCGGAAGCCGTGCAAATCCTACAACGTCTAGGACAAATCCGACAACAAATCTTAGAGCTGGTCCAACCTTTGCGTTACCAACTCCCTTATCAAGAAGTGTCTCGACTCCGTCAGGAAGGCATCATCACCCTCATCGAATTTCAGCTCTTGACCAATCCTCTCTTTGATCCTTTGGCCTGATGGCGCAACCCGACCCCTGTGTGATCTGTTTGACACCTGTCGCCAATTATACCACGTTGAGGTGCTGTGGTCAACCTTGTCATGTCGCCTGTGTCAACCAATACCACCAGAACGGTCAGACCCTCCTATGTCCTAGCTGCCAACACGTCGTTCCTCTTTCCGTCCTTGAAGTCCTCCATGAAGAATGGAAAGAAGACCCGGAGTTTGTCCAGCATGTCAAGACCGATTGGAAAGACAATCCTGTGTGGTATGGTGTTTGCTACGAAGACGGCAACGCCCTACAAGGATTCTGGGGAGAACTGCGCGATCCCTATGAGCCCCACAGCAAAACCCTCTACTTTCTGGGTCACACCAAAACCCAAGCCATTTCACGGATGAAAACCTGTATCAGCTTCTCGTAAAAAAGGACACTTTTTTTTTCTACTTGTTATCAACAAAAATGAAGGACCAATAAAGGATGTTCCATGATACTTTATTGTGCTCTTTCTTTGTTCATGTTCGTTGACTTTTTCGGGAGAGTTGAAGGGTGACAATGGTTCGGCCTTGTTTAAAAGGAGCCGGCTGTCCGTCGGCTGTTTGAATGTCTATCTCAATGCTGTCAAAGATGGTCTTGCCAAGAGGAAAATACATCCGTTGCTTGGTATCAAACTGCTGATCGGTATTGCCAGCATCCAAGGTACGTAAAAAACCTTTTTGTTGATTTCCCACAATGCTCGGTGCGACCAGATCCGTGTAAATCATCAATTGTTGTTGCTGTTGCGGTTTGACGGTTTGGGTGGTGGGAAAGGGTTGTCGACTGAGATTCGGACCCAAGAACAACTCATACTCGAAATCGGGGTGGGTAAAGGTGACGGAGACATGACCAAAAGGTGGATATTTGTTGGCAGGACCGGTGGTGGGTGACCATTTATGGCGATCGTTGTAATCCACGATATGTTTCACCAGATAATTCTTTTCTTGGACCACGCGTTCCGTGGGCGTTCCATCTTTCACCAATCCCATCAGGCCAGCGAATTTCCATTCCATTTCAAATTCCATATTGGCCGGTATGAGTACATACAACGAATCTAATTCGGAGGCAATGCCGGCATTGGTGATTTTCACATAGGGTTGAGCCAGGTTGAGCGCGGCTAGTTGTTGTCGTTTCGCTTGATCGTCCACGTCCATTTTGGCTATATCCATCATGACGTCCATGTGTTGTTTTTCTATTTCGTACGCAATGGCAATCCAGGCTTCTTTCAAATTCTGGTAATACCCGGGCGGTAAATAAATTTGTTTGGTGACTTGAAGGGGGGCCGTTCCATCCGCACGTTTTGGTATGTATCTCACATCTGTTTTCATCCAATGTTTTTGACTATCTTCTTGCGTCCAATTCTCCTTGGTTTGATTTTCCAATGGTTCATAAAAACCAGGGTGTGAGATATGCACCAACGCCACTTCCCAATCATCTTCCACCAAATAATGGGAACGAGGCAGTCGCACCGTAAATTTTTGCCCCGTGCCTTGTGCTTGATCACTGAGTAGAGTGATGTAAAAACTCACCGTGACTACTCCCTCACCTAGGGTTTACCCTTTTATACATCCCCTCGCTGCCCCAGTTGGACTTTGGACTTGGAGCCCGCGTTTTCTCAGCGGTTTTACTTCCCCTTGAGCCCACGATCCTTTTTTCACACTGGTCAGCGGTTTCTCCTTCCAAAACACATCACTTCCGGTTGTATGAGCCCGCGATCCTTTTTTCCAACTGGTCAGCGGTTTCCCCTTCCAAAACACATCACTTCCGGTTGGATGAGCCCACGATCCCTTTTTCCACCTGGTCAGCGGTATCCCATCCCACTTCCGGTCATGACGTCACTCGACCAATCAGAAGCCACCATTTGTGCCATACGGGCCTACATTACTACTGACGCTACTGGATAAAGGCAAGTCTTTGTTGTGATTTTGTGGAGGGCCAAATAAATTACGGTAGGAAGAAGGTACAGAGGAAGGTTGTGCTTTGCTTGAACTGATTTGACTGAGAGGGATTAGGTCCTTCCGTTTGAACGAGTCTGGTTGTTTACTGAAAGGATTCGCTACTAGACTTTGTAGAACAACGCCGTCGTTGTTGTTCACCGTCCATCAACTAAGCTAGTGCCAGGAAAATTTTTAGAGAACTGGTTCCTGTGTCAGAAGAACGCTGAGAACCTATCATACACTGAGGCTGGGAATAATCGGAGGTTGCCGAATGGTATAAAGGGGAACAGAAGCATCGTCTCTGTGGTCAGATTCCTCGTAATTGTCAGTCAACCCTTACGTTTCTCTCGAGAACGAAACTTTCTTCGACTCGTGTGGGTCGCGTCCGCCTGTGTCCGCTCCCTGACCTCCGAAAAACTCCTGAGCCGTCAAGCTGTCGCTATTGGTTTCTGGATAGAGGGACTTCTTATGATGACCCTCGTCCGGGATGTCCTTAGTATGATCCAATTGGAGGAAGTTTGGCTTCCCTCAAATTTGATTTCTTTTCTGTGGCATCTTTACAAGTTGGACCAGTATGGGCTTGGGGGCATGTCCACCATCACTGTCCAACTATGCAGTATCCTTTCCTTTGGCCTTGGTAGTGACAGTGAAGGGGCCGATAGAGAACATTCTGTATGTAAGAAGCGAGTGAGCTGTCCAGTCTTCAAGCTGAATGAGAGACAAGAAAGATATCATATTTAGTAATTTGAACCTACGAGAATGACTCAGGTTGTTTAGTAAGATCGTCTGTTGATGACAACGATTCTACAACAGGAGTACACCAACTGAAGACCCAACGTAACAGTTCAAAGGCCTTTGCTAGTTTGCTAAATTGATAGGAAGGTTCGAAACTTCTCACCTGTCCAAGATTAATATCACCTTCGCTTATCCCATTAAACGGATCATCCAACACGTCTTGAACACCTTGCAACCTACCGAAGATAAAGAAGTCAGCTCGGCAATATATAAGGACTCCACGTGTTTCCAGACTTTATACCCGTATGCACATAATACGGTGACAACACGATGGGTATGAGGAAAATAAACACCTTGGTAAACGAACGAATGGACCATGGAGAGCGGTATTCCCTGATGACGCGAGGCCTTTAAAACATATGGCACATCAAACTGTGGGCAAGGAATTAAAATGTAAAAGTGTTAAGCCTTGTTTATTGTTATAGGGTGATAAGTCGTGGTACCGTAAACTTTTGAAAGTATTGACAATAATTACTCTTGGATTAAACACCCTTCTACAGATGAAGGGTGGCACTACCTTCTTTGCCAATTTGTGGATCAGAACCACAGGGAGCGCCCCCGTGAAAGTGAAAAATGTGATCGACGAACGCTGTGAAAGCACCCCTTAAAAGGTAGAGTAACGAGAGCTCGTCTCTTGGGTGTGGCTGAAACGCATTTTAACCACTGAAAAGAACCAATTCCGACAACAATTTTTTTCGAAATTCTGACAAGAGCTTGCAATTACTGTCATACATTTTTTCCTAGCTTTCACTCTAAAACCTAACAGAAAATTGTTACACTCCTTCCCCCTGTACCAAGAAACTGCTGGAGTTAAGCTGAAAAGAGGGAAGAGACACTCAATTCTGATAATTTATGAGCTTGGTAATTAAAGCAGATTTTTTGGCAAACTTGAAGCTCTCATCTTATCATTCAACTGACTTATATTACTCATATCTTCGTAAACAACCTGGAAACGAAATACACAAATTATGGTTCTTTCACTAAACAGCTGTTAGGTATAACACGACTTCATTTAATGCAGAGAGTTTTATTAGCCGGCAGCATAAAACCATTAGCAGCGTAGCGCGCCCCACCCCCCCCCCCCCCAAAAGGAAAATCGGAGAGGGCTGTCTGTGCTGCAACACTGATAAACGTATTCGAAGGGCAAGGTCAAATTTACTAGGTTCATTGTGAGCAGTGTCCTGCACACTGCTAGGATGTGAGTCCAGTGAATATAACCTAGCTCGCCACTAGTCTCCTAGGAGCTCAGTGGTTAGATCGCCCGACCAGTATTCGGAAGGACGTGGGTTCGATTCCTGCTCGTGACGAACTGAATATTCCATCTCTTCTATTTTTTCCAAGCTTACATTTAACACTTTTATCTCTCTCTCCCAATAGTTATTAAACTATTTAAGCCCCATTATCGACATATACCAACCCTAGTTACTTATTTCTTAAGTATTATTCGGAAAAGTCGTCGCAGACAATCACTTATCTTTGGTAATTGTTTCTTTTATCGTGTTACCTTTGCTTATTATATCACGTTACTACTTCACTTTCGCCCCTTTTCAGACCGGGCTTTTTTTTTGGTCCTCGGATCGAACCCTTCCCCCCCATCCCCCCGTAACTCCGAGAATATTTAAGCTATCACGACGGACCTTACAGGGTAGATAGTACGTCCAGAAATGTTTCTTTGAGTTCTTCAACATGAGCTGATGACGTCACATGACGTAAAAATTACGTCATGTTCCCAAACAGATCTTGGATTCACTATCTTGGATTTGTTGATTACTGCCAAAACCTCCGAAACGCACCAAAAATTGACAAAAAAGTAATCAAATCATTAAAGAGCACTTCACTGATCCAGAAATGTAAAAGATACCGCAAAAAGCTGTACTCATTCATTAAAACGAGGAGAATTAAAAAATTCTGAACAAAACTGCCTGTCAACATGTGGTTGCTGTGGTAACGTCGAATGTAATGAACAAAAATTTGCTATACGAAATTGTCTCCAAGTAAATTTTAGGAAAAGTTACAAAGGTTGGGGGCTTTGGCTCGCTTATTAAAAAGTTACAAACGTCCAAAGTCCGTGCAGGAAGACGCCGCCTCCTCCTTTCACCTTAACGCCAGGCCTGAATACGGTTAACTTAAAAGTCTGTTTTTTATATGGCAGCGTTATACAGTATACGCAAGTATCGACAAAAAAGTTTTACTTACTGTCAAAATATAGCTATTCTTTTCAAAATCCTCAGTCAATAAATACTCTTTGATATTTAACACCAGACCTCTTAGTTTGGTATTTACAGTCTTCAGGAAATCAGCTGGCAAACCCGTAGAACAAGAAAAAAAATTAAATGACGTAACACTTCCTGAACACCCCTATTTTCCGCTCGCTACATTTCCTTTTTTACTGTTGGTACTTGTTACAAAAGGTTTTTCCTCCTTGGCATTGAATGGATCTCGCGAGCGATTGCACTTCCTCTGACCTACGGTGACGTCGGTAGCTAGAAGCGAGTTGATGTTTGTATTGATTTTTCACATGAAAAAGCGATTCTCCGACATAAACGAGAGTGTTTTTCTTGAAAAAATGTGTTCGGACCGCCGCAAAGACCATTATTGTGTACAGAAAAAAATCGGAAGACACTAGCTCTGTTATGTTAAATTCGGGACTGCGGCCAAAGGGTCAAATTCAAGCGATATGTACTTCGACCCGATTCGATGTTACGCGATCAGCGAGTTACGCGCCGGTTACGAGAGTTACTGATGTGATAAACACGGCTTTTTTTCCTGGTAAAATGCGTTTTGACCGTAGCAAAAACCATGGTTGTAGACAGAAAACAACAGAATGCACTAGCTCTGCTAGGTTTGGCGTCAGGACAGCTGTCTAAGCTGTAAACTCAACCGTTGTGCCGACCGAGTTTGCAGCAGAACTCAAGAAAGGGAAAGTCCTCAAAGACAAATTTGGGTTCGTAACGGGAACTTTTCACCTTCCACTTTTACAGTATAGATATTAGCTATTTTTCTTAAGTTTAAAAATGTCCTAACAGTCGTTTTGCTAAATATTATAAAAATGTTTTTGGCTTTTGTTGTCTTTGCGAAAATGCGGGTCAACATGCAATTTCCCGCCAAAAACGCGGGATACAGCACAGGGTTATTTCAAGTGCGCGTCACCTCATATTGGTTAGCCTGTAGGTGGACGGACGGACTTTCGACCACGTGAGTAATACGTCATACCAAAATTTCTTGGCTTAATAGATAACCATTTTTTCTTATTCATGGTGCTCCGCGGGTGCGGCTTGGCCGAGCGAAACTCCGCTAAAATGGTATGGTACCTTTCTTTTACACTTGAGGCACAATCTATTGCATAACATGCACTTTATGCAAAAAGATATACATTGGTGAAACAGGAAGGAGATTAGGCGACCGTTTCCGCAAACACCTACGAGACGTTGAAAGAAACGACAAGGACGCATCCAAACCAGTCGCCCGACATTTCAATCTCCCTAATCATTCTAGACAACACATGACGATCTGTGGCCTTTCCCTACACCAGGACATCACGGAAAGCTGTAAAAATCTAGAACAAAAAATAATTTTTAAAATCGGTGCACTTATTCTCCACGGTATCAAAGAACGCTTTTCACTCAACTAATTTATTCTTGTTTTTCACGTTACCATGTTCCTACCAATAGCGTAGCTCCACCATTCTCTATATAAACCAAGTGCAACCCATAATCCCTTGATTCGCTTTGATGAAGGGCTAACGCTCGAAACGTCAATCTCTTCACGGTAGCCAATTTACTTTATCAGCTCAGTTGATAAATCCAAAATTTTGTGTTTCACGTCCCCACCGACGCAGCGCCGCAGTTTCTTTAGAAACTAACCCCCTTGTTTGTTTCATGTTTTAAGCCAATTTTTAATACAATAATTTTTGTTTAAGTTAAATGTACTGTATCCGAGTTAACTACATAGAAAAAATCCTTATCAATGAGGGTTTCGTAAGACAATTCAGAATAAAAAATACAGCGAACGACGTCTTGACCGCGCATCGGTCATTATTATCAGTATTGATATTATTCATTATTCATTATTCATAATGACCGAAGCGCAGTCGAAACGTCGTTCGCTTTTACCCGTATTTTAGTTCTTACACAAAAATGCCTTAAAAAACGTTCAAAGAAACCAGCTCTCTTTTCATTGTTTACAGTTTCATTAAAACTAAACCTTGCCTTCTTTGTTGTTGTGTTGGTTTATTTATCTAAACTTCATTATTAACATGAACTTACTCCTTAATGGTCTCTATATGTTTTTCACAGTTATTAGCCCAGACAGGCCCAGACAATCCATTCTTTGGCGATCATTCCACTTTATTCGCATGAACTGGGCGTTTGATTACGTATTGACATTTTATGGAAAACTTAGATGCTGATCAAACAAATGCGTAGTTAGCCAACTGAGGGCGTACCTGGCTCATGTCACAAGACAATACATTTAAGGCAAAGGTACTCCACAGCAAGAGGTAGTCGTCCAAGTGATCTTTAATGTTACTGAGATTGCTCTCGAGTCACAAGTGTCTTGACCTTACAAAATAGCTCGTATTTATCTCAAAATGGAATGCCTATTGCATCACACAAGTCTCACGGTAAAACAAATAACTCTGTTATGCAGAAATGAGATAAAATTAGTTGCTTGAGATGAGTTCCTTTTTCTTTACTTGAGTAAAAATGTATCTTCTTTCAATTATTTTCAAGACTGGATGCCGATAGACAAATATAATTCACTGGCCAGTAACTCTTTAAGTATTGAGATATTTTTGTTTGCAGTCCAGGAAACATACTTAATTTGCCTGAGACCGGTTTATATAATTAGTAAGACTTGGCTAAACGTGTTTTCGGTTTTACATGTAAGAAAAACTTTTCGTTCCGAATGAAATTACTCGTTTAGCGAACCTTGGCAGTTGAGGCCGTTTTCTCAGTTCAGATCAATTGCTTATTAAGGTAGTTTGCCCAGTGTACACCTGCGTATATACAAAAGTCAAAGTTTGTTACGACATCGTTTGATTGAGATAAACTTGAAACTTTCTAAAATATTTAGCTCTGTGCAATAAATGTAACTAGATTCTTCTAGTTAGAAGAAAAAACCCGAAATAAGTCTGAAATGTTTTGAACAAATGTGCAACGTCCGGCTTAGAGTGAACATCTTTGTATGCAAGCATCCTAATCGGTATCCAAATAGCATTTTAATCCCTAAAAAGTACAACAAGCATCTTAATACAATACAATAATTAATAATGCCTTACAGTTACCAGGCAATTGCCACAAATTCTCTAAGATTCCTCAGCCTATCATAAGTTTGTTTTCCCGAGTAGAGTAAGACCTGAATTTTGATTGCAAAGAAAAGGCGTTTTTTCTTGGACTGCCCTGGTTGCACAAAGAAACTGTAAGATAAGTGTTCTCAAATGTTCCCTATCCGCGGAAGCATTTTCCACCGCTGTCGTTGAGTTGTTTGGCTTGTTCATTACCCTCCAATCGAGTGCATCAGGAAAACGCACGAGAAAAAAACTCACGTACGCAGGAAACAGTTGTATAAAGCCTCCACTTATCTTCTGTTGTTTCACCCAATTAAACCTTGAACTTGATCGCGTGCTCAGTTGAAGTTTGATCACCATTTGCTGCAGATTATGTGGAAGTGGGAACTTAACCACTGAGGTTCTTGAGTCGCGGACGGCAACCGGAAGTCGAATGTTCAATCGTTTTAGCTCCTCGCCAAAGCCTAGAAAACGCCTGTTTTGGTATCTGGTGGGTTGCCGTTATGGCCCTGTTGGTTTCACATTGGGTAAAAAAAAAAAAAAAAAAAAAAAAAAACAACAACAACAACAACAACAACAGCTTTAAGCTTTCGGTTGCCGTCCTTGACTCAAGACCGCCTGTGCTTAAGAGGAAGTTTCCACAAAAATTCAACAAGGTGCGGCAAGGCTAAAAAAAAGAGTTCGCTCATCTTCTGCATATAGGTAGCCCTTAGTAAAACTAAAAACGTTATGTTGTTTTTTTCTTCAAATATTTTTATTTTTCTGAGAAAAACGAAATTCTCGATTTCACTTCTAGACTCGATTCAGAGGGTCAAAACTGGGTTGAAAATCGACCATTTTCATTCGATTCGCATGTCAAAACGATCAAGCGCAGAAAAAATTGAATCCAACCGGCTTATTGCATGACTCTTCCTTGTCCAAAGAAGCATAGTTTCAAGAGTTTTGGTTTAATCTAATTATTTAACGGTAAACATAACCAGCCTATTCTCACGCGCCATGAAAGTCGGTCGGTCAAAAGAATCGTCATTTTCACCATGTGCCATATCTCGGAATTCCTTGAGATGAAGGTATTTCAAATGTAGAAGGATGATACTTCCAAAATATGCAAAGTTTGGTTTGGGCCAATGATTAAGCACTTGTCAAAAAATTATTCAAAATCGTACAAAAACGGCACAAAATCACGCCAGCCTTCGAATGCGTGACCAAAAGTATTTTTTACCACCGTATTTGTTATTTAAATCAATTTGATCGCAATACTAGCAATACTAAGGCATAAGTAAAAATAAATATGTTCACCTTTGCTCGATCATGATGTCCTGACCGTTGCAATACGTTTCTTTCCTGTCATTTCTTCAATGGCTTCCCGTTCAGTTCGCATGCTCTTGTCGACTCTTGAACGCGAATCCGTCTTGCGACTGGTGAATTTGAAGCAACCACTGCTAGGTTTTTATCCAAATATGTATCGTCATGATTAACGTGCACTACTTGTGTTACTTGATTAAGCCATATTGCAGGAAATAACCGGCAAAGCGTTTTCAATGAGCCACTTTGCGGTGCCCGTTGGAAGCCATTATTATTCGAAAAGCGAAGTAATTTGCATACTTCCGAGACGAGCGTGACAGCTTTTTGTACTTAAGGGGGTGGGGTGGGGGTAGGGTCTTGAATTTCAGCTGAACCGATGGTTCGAAAGTGTTTGGAGATGAATTATCACAAAGTCGTATTTATACTACGTGATTTGCTTAACTTATAAGTTCTGCTTACGTTCAAAATCAGAGAGAGAAAAAAAGACAATCACCATTATTTTTCTTGTTGTTGTTGTTTTTTTAACAAACGATCAAGGCTCTGTTTCCTTTTTCTGCTAAGGCAACAGATGACACATTCGGTCCCGGTTCTGCCTCCTTTCGATACAAACAGAAAGCTCTGGCGTTTAAAATGAAATAAAATAAAGGTTGTTTTGGGCTTCCTAAAAATGGTCAAAAATACACCGTTCTTGTACCCGATAATTCTGTTTCTCGATTACATTATAACAAGCATGGTTTACATAACTAAAAGCATCGCTACCGGACACTAAATTTCGCATACTTGACAACGACATAGACACGAAAATAATCTTAGCAGCGGCCTGTTTATACCAGAGATATCGAGAGATTTAAATAAATTTTGGGACTCGGATTGCACTGTTCAAGCGTACAAGTGACCATCACTAGTCAGTGAGCGCTCTTCTGGCAGTGGCAACCCATGACAAGGTTTGTCAACAAATCTATCTATGGCTTCTTTTTCTTGACGTTGATCTTTGATACATCAAGTCCAAAAGAAGAGCAAATTTCATCTAACATTTTGATAGAAAACTTTGAAAGCTTCGAATTTTTGACGAGGTCACAGATGTTATGAGCATCATACACGATTGGATGCGCATGCTGGATTGAAATGTCAGTCATCACTTCGTTTCTTAGGGTCTGCCTCTGCCGGGCTTCCTTCTCTGCTTCGTTTTGGTCTTCGTCGTCACTTTGCGACTCAGAGTCAGTACCAACATCAATACTTCGCTTTGAGTCCAGGCGTGAAAAGAAACTAGCAACCTGTCGGCTTGTAAGAAACTCGTTGCTATTAAAAAGGCGCTCGCCGTTCTTGTCTTTAGGGACCGGTCATTATTTAGCGGAGGGGGAGGGCCACTATATTTGGGGGGAGGATCACTATTTTTTGAGCTCCACTTAGGGGAGGGCCATTATTAAAAAAAAGTTATTAAGGGGAGGGCTACGATTTTTTTGGAGATACGTATTTACCACGTGTCTTGAACTCAAATATCTCATGATTTTGGTCACCTCTACCTATTGTAGGTTTTCAATTTGTCATTGATTGCAGCATTAAAAGTGAAATGTGGGCCTCTGGAATAAAAGTACATGTATCGTGAATACACAAGGTCTTAAAGGCGTATCTGTTTAATAAACCACAATATTAAATTTATACACCATTCATTTATTGTACAAAGTTCGTACAAATTTAAAGACAACATGCATGAGAAGATTTCAGAAGAAGCTAAAAACCGGCCGCAAAATTGTAATGCTGGACTCAAGCACACGCACCGATTCTATCCATAGAGATTTCAGCATTGCAAGTGTCTCATCCAATATTGTTTGAACTTGTTTGAACCATTTCAGCACACATCTGCAACGATGTTGCGCCCAACAAATTTGGCAGTTGCGAGCATTCGCACGGGCCTTTTCAGTGATTATTATACCTAATAACACCTAACAAGGATAAAATTTGCCATATAAATATACAAAACTTCTGATTTGGATAGTTAGTCTGATACATGATCCAGGTATGGCATGGAAGTTGGGGAATTGTCCCAGTATGGACCGTAATCGTCATCTGAAGAATACTCCTGCACTGGCCTTATTCGGACTGCGGTTGCTTCAACAACACTGCAGTCATCTTCTTCATCATAGCTCTCATCACCACCATCATAATCCAGATCATCATCATCATGGTCGTCGTCGTCGTCGCCGTGGTAACTACTAGTTGCAGCATTTCCTCCATTCTTGCTTAGTATACCTGAGAGGTAGTTCTTCGCGTCACGGCTTAGCCGAGGTGTATCATATCGGCATAGCAATAATTCCACCCATTTTTCTTTTCTCTTTTGTTGAGGTTTAACACAAGCTCTTTTTCTATGTGACTTTTTTCACAGAGAGGTTCTTCGTCTAAACCAGGGGCGATCTTTTTCAGAACCTCTGACTTCCTCTCAGAGCTACTCATAGCTTTACGTTTTGCCGCACGGTTTTTGTTCTGTTTTGAGTTGGATCGCGATTTTTTCCCGAAGGCTCCAAATCAACCTGAAAGAGATTCGAGGCTTTCTCTCCAAGCTCGAGGTAGTCAGCTTGGTTTTAAGCTGAAGCAGGTCAGAAATAACGTCCTCGTCAAAATGATGTGACATTTTACGGCGAGCTTAAATTTTTCCGTTTGCAAGAATCGACTGGCTGATTGCAGATAACTCTTCACTTTGTCTTCAATTTCCTGCAGAGATTTTTCCACCTGATCGATTCCATTCAAGTTCTTTGTTATAATGCTGGAATCATGGAGCTTTAATGTGTGGTTCTCCCTCAGTAGCTAACCAGCTGTGGAAGGGTTTTTTGTGTTGTCCAGTTGCTGTGTTTTGCTCTTCACCTTCTCGACTTCCTGGCGGACAGTGTAATAGCGCCTTGCCTCCTTGTGAAACTCTTCAGAAAACTTTGTTTTGATACAGCCAAGAAGGAAACATTTTCAACAAAAAATGACTCATACACTTGATTGTAAAAGAAGTTCATCGGTGTTCGCTCAGATGAACTCATAAGAGAATCACTTCCTTATCCGACGACAATCATAATGTGTACTACCAAAATCTCAGGTAAAACATGCAGCTGGGCCATGGAAAGGACGATATCTGATATATTTCTGATTCTATTAAAGTTTCACCTTTGACTAAAGGAAACGCTGGGCCTTTTTGCAAACCGCTGTTGTACTTTTTTGCCGTTGGGGAGGGTCACAATTTTTTTATTCGAGTTAGGAGAGGGTCAGATATTTTTAAAACTCTTATGAGGGAGGGCCACAACTTCTTGCCCGAACTTTTTCTCAGTTTAGTGGCCCTCCCCCCCCCCCCCCGCTAAATAATGACCGGTCCCTTAGCTGTCCTCATACCTCTGGATACCAATGCTGAATCCACCTTTTGCCCGGTTTGCTCGCCAATCTGTGATAATTCATCTCCAACGGGCACAGCAAAGTGGCTCATTGAAAACGCTTTGCCGGTTATTTCCTGCAATATGGCTTAATCAAGTAACACAAGTAGCGCACGTTAATCATGACGATACATATTTGGATGAAAACCTAGCAGTGGTTGCTTCAAATTCACCAGTCGCAAGACGGATTCGCGTTCAAGAGTCGACAAGAGCATGCGAACTGAACGGGAAGCCATTGAAGAAATGACAGGAAAGAAACGTATTGCAACGGTCAGGACATCAAAACCGAGCAAAGGTGAACATATTTATGTTGATTTATGCCTTAGTATTGCTAGTATTGCGATTAAATTGATTTAAATAACAAATACGGTGGTAATACTTTAGGTCACGCATTCGAAGGCTGGCGTGATTTTGTGCCGTTTTTGTACGATTTTGAATAATTTTTTGACAAGTGCTTAATCATTGGCCCAAACCAAACTTTGCATATTTTGGAAGTATCATCCTTCTACATTTGAAATACCTTCATCTCAAGGAATTCCGAGATATGGCACATGGTGAAAATGACGATTCTTTTGACCGACCGACTTTCATGGCGCGTGAGAATAGTCTGGTTTTGTTTACCGTTGAATAATGAGATTAAACCAAAACTCTTGAAACTATGCTTCTTTGGACAAGGAAGAGTCATGCAATCAACCGGTTGTATTAATTTTTTTCTGCGCTTGATCGTTTTGACATGCGAATCGAATGAAAATGGTCGATTTTCAACCCAGTTTAGACCCTCCGAATCGAGTCTAGACGTGAAATCGAAAATTTCGTATTTCTCAGAAAAATAAAAATATTTGAAGGAAAAAACAACATAACGTTTTTAGTTTTACTAAGGGCTACCTATATGCAGAAGATGAGCGAACTCTCTGTTTTTTAGCCTTGCCGCAAAAAATCATTTTTGTTCGATTTTTCTGGAAACTTCCTCTTAAGACGTTCTACATTATAATGCCAGGCAGGGGGTAAAGTCCGCTCACAGAGAATTGGTCAGTGAAACATCGCTCTGTGCCGTTTGGTTCTGCTGTATCAATTGGCTGGATGGTGATGTTATTCGTGTTAAAGTCTTGTGGCTCCCTTGCAGCATTAACCCTTGATGAACGTAGGCTGCAGCATATCATTCCCTTCATCTTCTCTCTGAACTGTTGGTTTATCAGAGCATATGCAAACGGATTCACAGCAAAATTGAACAAGATCATTGTATGAGCGATAGGAATCGAAGCTTGTAGGATGTGAATCTCTCCAAGATGTGGAGTATTTGGTCAGTGCACCAGCAGATTACAAAGATGGCGCTGACAGTCACAACCATCAAGGTGACTCGCTTCCGTACCTTCAACACACCCTGTGTGTAGAGACAGATTGTATTAGAATAACCATATAAAACATACAAACAACAGACTCTAAGTATGGCCTTTAAAATATATAATAGAAGAAAGACCACTATTCTGCTTCCCAGCTTGTGTGTCTTACAAGTAAATCAATAATTAACGAGAAGCTACGAGAAAAGGGAATCAGCAGTCCTTGGTTTAATATTTCAGATGGTGTCGAGCGCGGCTAATGAACGAACACAAGAATGTCATGACCTCTAACCCTATTCAGCCTAAGCTTTTGCTGGTTCTTGAGCCTAGGAGAAGGAGGCCTCAATACTCTGAGTGCCCTAACTTTCTGTCACACTGAATACTTAACTACTTATCGAGGGCATCAAAACTGCCATTCACTCGTACCTTTTGATGACGTATGATTTCGTTAACGTCATTACGCTTGAACCACAAAGTGTAGACCACCCTGGCTTTTCGGGCCACGATATCTTGCAGGAGCGTTCCGTATTAGAATCCATAAATATGAGTACCGGGCTTCGCATAATCAAAGCGAAGATCCAAGAACCAGGAATAATCAGCTAGGAAAAGAAAATACGTAAACCACGTGAAGTCTAGTCACACACATAGTTTCAAGATGCGCTACATCTGAAGCTCAAATCCCATACTACACCAGGTAGTATGGGATTCATAGTACAATACATTTTAATAGTCCTTTTCCAATGGCCTTTTATTGTCACACCAATTGAATGGATACATTCAGTAATTAAAGACTACTTAAGAGTCAGTCCACGAGAGATTCAAAGATTTTTGGAAAAGGTCCGAAACAACCCTACCTCAAACTTTGCCTGCTGAAAGCCAATCAAGATCAAATAATGAAAATGACATTATTTTTGTCTTCTAATACTAATGTCGTCGCGTGACAGGCAATTTAAATTTGACCTCCCTGGGATCAATTTTCGCTCAAAAAAGAGCCAAAGAATTGTACTTAAGCATAATGGAAAAACCTGTGCGGGCAAGTCACTTTTAAGGTTCA
Source organism: Siderastrea radians (assembly GCA_964017195.1). Lineage (NCBI taxonomy): Eukaryota > Metazoa > Cnidaria > Anthozoa > Scleractinia > Rhizangiidae > Siderastrea > Siderastrea radians. The sequence continues at coordinate 66,930,498 of OZ024888.1, read as the reverse complement.
GTACAGGTTATGCGGAAATGACATTTTCCCCAAAATTGACGTATCTGCTCAGGGACAATTGGGTCACGTTAAATCAGCTTGTAACACTTTATAAATACATGAAACCTGTAAAAAGGTAAATTACAGGCAAACAAAGTACACGGTTGTCGTTTGATTTATTTCACTGCCGCAGATTTTGCACATAAACGTTTGCGGTTATGGAGGTCGTTCCCTCCCCACCCCTCCCTTGACAGATTTCAGGTGATTCAGGTGTGCATTATTTAAGAGCCGTTGTCAGTAACTTTCGAGAATCCGGCGACAGAGCCGAAAATTCAAATTTCTTTTTATTTGCCCAAAAGAACCCTTTTGGTGAACTATTTTCAAAAATAATATTAAAAAGTTCCAGCGAGTGTTTATTTTGGCAAAAAAACGGAAAGTTCGAAATTGGGCTAAACGGGCCTTCGGACCCGATGTAAATTATGCAAATTAGTACATTTTCAAAACGCTCGTACAAGACAACGAAAGCTTGCCTAGAATTAATCTTTTTACAGTTTGTTAGACATCTCTTGAACTTGCTTTCAAAGTAAACTTTACGTCGATCTAAACGTTCTGTTCTTGATATCCACGCGCGTAAAGAGTACAGTATTTTCTATTCCGTTGATACTCTGAATTTTACCAATTTTTAGAAGACCATATCATCGGGGGTATACGAATATCTAGGTCATGAAAGAGCTCTTTGCAATCGGAAATGCTTGTTGTTTATCATATTAAAATATTTAGTTTGGCCCGTGAAAAGGAAGAGCGCGAGGTGAAAGTATGTGGAGTACACTTCATGACAGGACGGAGAAAGCGCAAACTGTAAGTACCTCCTGTTGTCCCATACAAATTCTTAGAAAACTTTTCTAAGAATTTGTGAGGGGTTTTTCAAGCGTATCTAATGGGCTTACCACAAGGCGTCCTAATCTGCTGCTTCATGATTGAAATGTCACTCTATCAAATGTAAACCAGAACAGCGGAGACGTAAGGACCGACTTATACATGTCATCACGTCATAATAAAACGTGACTTGATTTTCCCATAGAGGAGTGTTACGCATCATTCACAAGTCATTACCAGACAATTTTGGTCAATCAAGTAGGAAACCCGAACCAAAAACTCATTTGCAAAACAATTTAACTGCGGCAAGGTGAGACCGCTCAAGGTGCTAGCAATCGAAACATAAAAAAAAATTAAAATTAAAATTAAAAAAAAAACGCGGCGAAAAGCAAAATAATAACGCTTGTTCTGTTGGTTGGATGCGACTAGTATTTGACTGTTACATTTGAGAAGAAAACTCCACGATGGACTTTCGCCAAGAATAAACTTTCCACCAGGAGCGCGACCAGGAGGACTTTTAACTTTTGTACATTATTATTTGTCACCGGATGCCAGTAACGGAAAGGATCAGTGAAGTGTTTTCTTGCAGTTTCTGGTTTCATTTTCTTGAGAAACGATGCGATGTCACAAGTGGTTGTTTAACACTGATTTCAGTGGATTTTTTTTTCTTCCAATACCGTCAATGCACACGTTTCCGAAGCCTAAAAGCCATGTGATTAGATTGACGTTATCCTGGAAGTCTGGGAATCGACATTTTGTTTTCGTTTGGTATCAAACAATGGGATAAATTCAAGCTAGATTACAGTGAACAAGATTAGAAAAATCTTCCCTGATGTCCTTTACAAAAGTCTCGCGTAGTAGACTATGGTAAGTTGAATCTGTATGTAAGCCGTGCAAAATCATTACCGGTATAATTGCAGCTGCTAGCTCAGTAGTCTTGTCGGCATGGAAAAATATTAGAGGGCTACAAGAACTGAACAAAGCCACGTGTCCGGTATATGAGAGGCGACCCCACGCGTTCGATCTGCAACTCATTGAATTCAACAGCGTTGTTATTTATCTCAGATATGCCTTGGTTGCATTTAAGATTTCGTCGCCTCATTACAACTATAAATCATTGCTTATAACAAATGCGAAGTTGCAGGAATAACATGCCAAATTTTTCTCGCCAATATTTTGGATCGGCTTCGATCAGTGCTCAATAAAAGCACTATAATTTTTTGGCGGGATTTGTGTGGTTCGAACAAACGCAAAACAGCATTGTATGACAAGTTGGATACCAAATTCATTTATTAAAATTAATTTCAGCTAATCCACATTAATTTGCTTACAAGGTCTGGTTGCAGTAAGATGCTAAGTAAAGAATCAGAGAAAATCAGTAATGTTTGAAATCGGCTTTGCTTTTTCGGTCTATTAAACAGGTCAGACGATGGAAGAGGCACCTCTTTTGTTAGAACGACTGTCCACTTAGTTGACAGTATTTACTCTGATTCATGGAAAGATATTTGAAATTTCAGTTATTGCGATGTTCATTTTGCCAGTCCATAACTTAGTTAATACAGGCCAATCCCTCTGAGTAACATTACGAGTCTTCTCAGCTCTCACAGCAGTAATGTTTGAGTAAAAATATGGAAGAGCTGAAACTCAGTTGAAGAATATTTGTTTCTTTGTGACGGTAGCAACCATCTCTGCTCTTAAGATGACTCATCTTTCACTAGCAGGGCTGCCAAGATGTCACATCTTTTGCCAGTTTGTGTTGCTGTTGTCACAAGAAATAAATAGCAATTGATAAAAACCAAAAAAAGGCAACAACAACAACAAACAAACATATGATAATAATGACCCGGCCGTGAAAAAGAAATGAAAGGTATGGTTACAAAGCCTTTGTGCTCAGATAATTTCTTGAAAGAATTTGTCAGCCTACCCGGCCTTAGTAAGTAGAGTTAAGGACGAGAGCGGCCTGCATAACTAAAACTCGAACTGGCAAAATGAACAAAGAAATATTTAAAAAGTTCAAAGCAGCGACCTTAAGTCGGAAAGCAGCTTATAGCGAAATACGTGATCAACCCGAGCCATAGTCTTCTCACTTCTCGTAGCAATGAAGTTTGAGAAAAAAAAAAAAGAAAGAAAGAGTTGAAACCCTGGTTGAAACTCAATCAGCGGAAGAATATTTGTTTCTTTGTGACGGTGGCAACCATTCCTGCTCTTAAGATGACACATCTTTTATTAGCGGGGCTGCCAAGATGACACATCTTTTGCCAGCTTGTGTTTGCTGCTGTCACGAGAAATAAAAAAAAGGAAAAAAGTGTTGAATCCCTGGTTGAAACTCAATTCCCGCAAGAATAATTATTTCTTTGTGACGGTGGCAACCATTCCTGCTCTTAAGATGACACATCTTTTATTAGCGGGGCTGCCAAGATGACACATCTTTTGCCAGCTTTTGTTTGCTACTGTCACGAGAAATAAATGTCGCTACACCAAGGGCAGTTGGTAAAAACAAAGCAAAAAACATACACACAAGAAAAACAGAACAACAACAAATATGACCCGGTCGAGAAGAGAGCGAGAAGGCTATGGCTGAAAACAATGACAACCAATTTGTATCGCCTTTGAACGTTTTCTCCACGCTTAGCACTGGTCACACGTATTTGCTACGAGCTCTCATTGGTTCATTATCTGTAATTGGTTTGGTTTTAGTTTATGATACCTGATTGTTTTGAACTTTGTCCTGCCTTAACGTCATGGCAGAGCTAGGTAGTGAAAACTGTGTCAAAGTAAATAAAAGAAGTTGAAACCCGGTGGGTTCATTTGGGAACCCACCCAGTATGGTGTGTTCAATGACCCTAGTCCCAGCACTTTTCAAGAAAATGTTTGGATAAAATTCAAGACATATTTGGTTTGCAAGTTGCCAAAAACCGACAGGGAGGGGAGGGGGAAGGACTCAAAGGGAATTAGAAATCCACTGACTCTCGCCTCCACATTTTTTCCTCACGGCTGCTCGTCTTCATCGTGCACTTTTCGTTGTCAGTAAAGCAGTGAAAAAAGTCTTGGGAGATGTTTCCCGCTTGCTCAATAACAGGATCGGAAAGAACTATATTTGAAGGCTTATGTTACGAATATACATGCATCAAAGAGGGTTCGTCACGTGCAGTATACGTTTTTAAAATTCAGTTACAGACTACGAGCAGTCTCTCTTTCCGCTCAGGGATAGTCTCACTACACTAGCGGCTCGACAGGCGCGTCACGTTTCAACGCTGCAGGCGACTTCGTACTCGCTCGCTCGCTCGTTCGTTTTCCTTGACTATCCCTGAGCGGAAAGAGAGACTGCTCGTAGTCTAATTCAGTTAAATGATTTGTGGAAGGGAAACATTTTTCATAAAATCTAAGAATGCGGTACAAACTTGCAACTGCAGAAAGTGACGAGAATCGCAGACGCATTGACTGAGTCTTTTAAAAGTCGCGCGAGAATATTCAGACATTTATACAGGCATATGCTGAACAAGCACAAATCGCGTTTCGTCCGTACCGGTTGATGCGATTCTGTACGTATTTAGAACTTTCGGAGAAACTAGAAAAAAGGAGACATTGCAAAATAAATAAATAAATAAAATAAGATACTGAAAACTGAACTTTTCGAAATAGTAAGAAAATCTTATCAGTTGGAAAGGAATACACGCAGCTTGTGACAATAATTCCTGCAGAGATTGTACAATGGCACATTTTGGGGCGCACAATTACACACTCGTTGTTGTCGGCTCAGTGCAAAAGCGAGGCACGTTTTCTCGCGGCAGGCGGTTTTTTACGCTCGCTATGTAGGAAAGCCAGAGACACTGGTCCATTTTTTGGTTGATTGTGACAGGATATCAAAGAACCTCATGTTTTTCTTTCCATTCTTGGAGAGCTTAGTTTTACCCGCTGTATACAAAATCGAAAAGTTTACTAACAGGATGGACGGAAATCCGCGTGAATTATTGAGAGACATTAGATGGTCTTAGATCGCTTCCTCTGATTCTCCTTGATTTAGGCTTTGTTAGCCGTCACGAATAGTTGGAGGATAAATAACGAGCATAAATTGATCGAAATCGAACACAGCTTTGCCTTCGAAAACAATTTCATCGGCTAGCCAAGGGGTGAAAGACTGTGTACAACTTACTCGTGGCGGAATGTCACAAAATTCAGTCTTTTATTTATTTCAGGGAATCACGTTTCGACAAAAACCAGAACTTTACGTCTTTCATTCAGAACATAGTGTCATTTTACAATATTCACCGTGGCTTCATTAAGAAGCGATGAAAGCTTGATTACCAACAGTTAAACAGATTTTCACACTTTCCCAAGAAAAGCCGAAAAAATCTCTGCGTGAAACGATACTTACAGTTAACGCTTTATCCGTCCTCTCATGGACAGATTTCGCCATTTCTTTTCTGTATTCCTATTTCAAGTCACATATGCTTTTCAGACACAACGGTCGACGTTTCTGGTCTGTACCATACTGCTTTTATACTGAAAGTAAGCTAAAGCATTTCCTTATCTTAAATTCAGTTACAAAGCGATGTTTTGACTTTATTTTACGCGAGTTTCACATAATAGAACAATTAGACAATGAAAGATCCCTGTCGACAATGTGAAGTTTTGATAACCCGATGTTAGCCTGTCACACGGATATTTCGCTTTTCAGACTTTTCCAAACTATTAAACTATCGTTACTTTAGGGCAGATATTAAAATTTTAAATGTTTAAGTACGTGAATTCGAGTAAAAAGAAACCTTGAATAAATATGCCATTAAGTCACTTTACGATAAAGGAATTCGGCGGGCATAGATGCTATCAGAAATCTCCTTATGCAAATGAAAAGACGTCTGCGCGATGTTTTTGTGTTGCTTTATAAGACTTAAACACTGGCGCGTAAATAGCATGTTTTTGCAGTCCGCTTGCTAAAATAGATTTGCCAATGAAGCTTATTAGCTTTGATATTTGTTTGTTAAGATTTTTTTGAAAATATAATGGAATCAGGCCATTCACACTGACTTATTCCGCGATCAGAATAGATAACTCTATAACCAGACTTTAAAAATCATTTCACTGTTAAGCTATACGGTGATTTACTTACTTGCGATGTTTGAATGAGTTTCTGTTCCCTCACAAAGCAATCCTTAGCTGACATTTCGTACAATGGGCACGTCGGACAAAAATGATCAATGCCGGCCAAAAGCGAGTTGCATGTTGCGTGACAATTGAAATGTGATACAGTAGCGCGGGGGAGAAATGACCAGGAAATGACTGTCAATATTTGCGTTTCTTATGACAGCTTTTCTTTCTTTCGTTCGTTCCTTCTTTATTAAAAGTTATACTCGATGAATTAAAACAAGAAACACTATAGTTTCATATTCTATTCAGTCATGATGTGAAGTCAAAAAAATCTATCCTGTGTGAATTTTGGGGATGCTTTTGATGGGGCCAGTAATTCAGGCCATTTATTTATTCATTTATTTTATTTTTAAATTTTTATGTAACTTTTATGTTAACGGTCCTGTAACGTATTTACTCATTTCACTCTTGTAGCCCCTGAAGAAGGCTTGTCTTGCAAACCGAAATATCGTGCAAATTGTTGTTACAGATATTTTTTTACTTTACGTATTTCGTCTCAGTTCTGTGTCTTTCTTTAACTGCCGTAAGGATCATTCGTTCCGTATATTTTTTTAGGGGAAGGGGATCCTGGCGCGCGAGCGTGGAGGGAGCGAGAACGCGACAAGATTTTCCCGCCTCTCCCGGTCTCCCCAAGTCGCTGTATCAAACGATAAACAAGCTAACGCCCTCAAATAAACCGGCGTTTCCCAACGATACATAGCCTGCGTAGCAGTCGTTTTCTGTTTCCTTTTAGCCAAGCGAAAGAAGTGTGAGACAAGCGGGATACGCGCGAGGGCATGGGGCGAAAAGAGGAAAACAATTAAAGGCGGGGAAGTGGTGAGGGGCTAGACGATACATCATGAATCGCCGTTGCGAAACGGCCGAGTTCCGTCGCGAAGAAATTGGCAACGGTGATCTGGCAAATTGGCAAAATTCGCAACGGCGATCCATGATGTATCGTCGGGAAACACCGGTTTAGTTGAGGGCGTTAGTTTGTTTATCGTTTGATACAGAGACCTGGGGAGAGGCGGGAAAATCCTTCCCGCCATCTTGTCGAGTTTCCGCTCGCTCCCTCCGGCTCTCGCGCGCCAGGGTCTCCCTCCCCTCCCCACCCCCTCCTCCTGTTTCTAGAGCTTTCCTAGTAGTCGTTCCTCTTTATGTGGAAAAGGTTTTAACTAATGTAGACGTTCGGTCTACTTCTTTTGCAAAACTATCGAGGAACCTCATCTGGACCAATTTCTAATGACTTCAGGCGTGGGTGAACGTCCTTATTGCAATCTCTAAGCGTATGACAGCTTTTCTTTCTTTCATTCGTTTCTTCTTTAATAATAATAATAATAATAATAATAATGATAAACCTTTCAGGTTATGCTCGATGAATTAAAACAAAAAACACGATAGTTTCATTATCTATTTATGATGCGAAGTCCAAAAAAATCTATGCTGTGCGAATTTTGGAGATGCTTTTTATGGGGCCAGTAATTCAGAAGGTCCGGTGTTTAAATAAAGTCTTGTCAGTCAAACTGAACGAACTAATCTGAAAATCAACAAAACACAGCAGTTTTGAAACTGCAATACCTTTTGAAAGTAACATTTTGTTCGTAAAGCTATTATGTACATTCACAATGGCAACTTGCAGTCTTTCGTCCTTATTTCGCCTCACTTCGCTGTGCGGAGCAAGGTCAAGAGATCCACATGATTTGCAATGTGTTACGCTTAGAGATTGCAATAAGGACGTTCACCCACACCTGAAGTCATTAGAAATTGGTCCGGATGAGGTTAATAGTTTTGGAAAAGAACTGAAGTAGAGCGTACGTGTACATTAGTTAAAAGTTTTCCACATAAAGAGGAACGACTACTAGGAAAGCTCTAGAAACAGGAGGAGGGGGTGGGGAGGGAGGGAGATCCTGGCGCGCGAGAGCCGGAGGGAGCGAGCGGAAACTCGACAAGATGGCGGGAAGGATTTTCCCGCCTCTCCCCAGGTCTCTGTATCAAACGATAAACAAACTAATGCCCTCAACTAAACCGGTGTTTCCCGACGATACATCATGGATCGCCGTTGCGAATTTTGCCAATTTGCCAGATCACCGTTGCCAATTTCTTCGCGACGGAACTCGGCCGTTTCGCAACGGCGATTCATGATGTATCGTCTAGCCCCTCACCACTTCCCCGCTTCTAATTGTTTTCCTCTTTTCGCCCCATACCCTCGCGCGTATCCCGCTTGCCTCACACTTCTTTCGCTTGGCTAAAAGGAAACAGAAACGACTGCCACGCAGACTATGTATCGTTGGGAAACGCCGGTTTATTTGAGGGCGTTAGCTTGTTTATCGTTTGATACAGCAACTTGGGGAGACCGGGAGAGGCGGGAAAATCTTGTCGCGTTCTCGCTCCCTCCACGCTCGCGCGCCAGGATCCCCTTCCCCTAAAAAACATATACGGAACTAATGATCCTTACGGCAGTTAAAGAAAGCCACAGAAGACGAAATACGTAAAGTAAAAAAATGTCTGTAACAACAATTTGCACGATATTTCGGTTTGCAAGACAAGCCTTCTTCAGGGGCTACAAGAGTAAAATGAGTAAATACGTTACAGGACCGTTGACATAAAAGTTACATAAAAATTTAAAAATAAAATAAATGAATAAATAAATGGCCTGAATTACTGGCCCCATCAAAAGCATCCCCAAAATTCACACAGGATAGATTTTTTTGACTTCACATCATGACTGAATAGAATATGAAACTATAGTGTTTCTTGTTTTAATTCATCGAGTATAACTTTTAATAAAGAAGGAACGAACGAAAGAAAGAAAAGCTGTCATAAGAAACGCAAACATTGACAGTCATTTCCTGGTCATTTCTCCCCCGCGCTACTGTATCACATTTCAATTGTCACGCAACATGCAACTCGCTTTTGGCCGGCATTGATCATTTTTGTCCGACGTGCCCATTGTACGAAATGTCAGCTAAGGATTGCTTTGTGAGGGAACAGAAACTCATTCAAACATCGTAAGTAAGTAAATCACCGTATAGCTTAACAGTGGAATGATTTTTTAAATCTGGTTATAGAGTTATCTATTCTGATCGCGGAATAAGTCAGTGTGAATGGCCTGATTCCATTATATTTTCAAAAAAATCTTAACAAACAAATATCAAAGCTAATAAGCTTCATTGGCAAATCTATTTTAGCAAGTGGACTGCAAAAACATGCTATTTACGCGCCAGCGTTTAAGTCTTATAAAGCGACACAAAAACATCGCGCAGACGTCTTTTCATTTGCATAAGGAGATTTTCTGATAGCATCTATGCCCGCCGAATTCCTTTATCGTAAAGTGACCTAATGGCATATTTATTCAAGGTTTCTTTTTACTCGAATTCACGTACTTAAACATTTAAAATTTTAATATCTGCCCTAAAGTAACGATAGTTTGGAAAAGTCTGAAAAGCGAAATATTCGTGCGACAGGGTAACATCGCGTTATCAAAACATCACATTGTCGACAGGGATCTTTCATCGTCTAATTGTTCTATTATGTGAAACTCGCGTAAAATAAAGTCAAAACATCGCTTCGTAACTAGATTTGAGATAAGGAAATGCTTTAGCTTACTTTCAGTATAAAAGCAGTACGGTACAGACCAGAAACGTCGACCGTTGTGTCTGAAAAGCATATGTGACTTGAAATAGGAGTACAGTAAAGAAATGGCGAAATCTGTCAAAGTGCACTCCACATATTTTCACCTCGCGCTCTTCCTTTTCACGGGCGAAACTAAATATTTTAATATGATAAACAACAGGCATTTCCAATTCCAAAGAGCCCTTTTATGACCTAGATATTTGTATACCCCCGATGATATGGTCTTCTAAAAATTGGTAAAATTCAGAGTATCAACGGAATAGAAAATACTGTACTCTTTACGCGCGTGGATATCAAGAAAAGAACGTTTAGATCGACGTAAAGTTTACTTTGAAAGCAAGTTCAAAAGATGTCTAACAAACTGTGAAAAGATTAATTCCAGGCAAGTTTTCGTTGTCTTCTACGAGCGTTTTAAAAATGTACTAATTTGCATAATTTACATCGGGTCCGAAGGCCCGTTTAGGCCAATTTCGAACTTTCCGTTTTTTTGCGAAAATAAAAACTCGCTGGAACTTTTTAATATTATTTTTGAAAATAGTTCACTAAAAGGGTTCTTTTGGGCAAATAAAAAGAAATTCGAATTTTCGGCTCTGTCGCCGGATTCTCGAAAGTTACTGACAACGGCTCTTAAGTTCCAACACATCGTTATTTCAAGCTATTCGAAGGGATTGGTTTGGCTTTATGGTGTTGTTTTCAATAATTTAGAGTCTAAAATAAAGTTATAGGCCATATACACAGCCTCAAATCGAGAGGTTGCGTTACTGTGCGTGACGCAGAGAAGCGACATTAGTGCAGCTCGACAGCAGATTGACAATTTTACATGGGGAAAATGGCAACCAAATAATATCACATATTCCTGGTAATACCACATTGGTATTAAAAGACAAAATAATACAATAACTGGCTTTCAGCAGGCAAAGCTTGAGGTTGGGTTGTTTCTGACCATTTCCAAAAATCTTTGAACCTCTCGTGGAATTGCTTTTAAACGCTTAATCTTTCTAATAATGATACTGCATTTGTATCATGGCTGGGAAACAAGGGTGGGCAGTAAGAGATCCGAGTTGATTTAGAAAAAGAAAATCTATAACCCCTACAGTGTTTCAAACATTGGCGACAAGAACACAACGAGAGGAAGCGGAAAACACGAAATATCCGTGGCCTCTGGTTGGTTATTTAGATACGTTAGGGGCACTTTCTCTTCTTCGAGTTTTCCGTGCTTCAAATAAATCGTTCCCTTCGCCACTAATCTAAAGATATTCACGGTTTTCTCTTATAAGCTTCAAATGTCTGTAACTTTGCTAGGAAATAGCTATAACTCTAGGCTGTTCCAATATACAACATGTAACTCGGCTTCATTTTGATACGAACGATTCTGAACTTGAGACCAGAAAGCGCTCGTAAATCGGCTTTTAAGCACCGACTCCGCGGAAGCTTCCATGAAATAATTATATTTTTCATTACCAGTGGACTTCTTTGGAGTTCTACTATTTTGGCTAATTTGTTATTTGAGTGACAAACCTTCCGTTTGGGCGTGGTAAGTTTTCCCTTGTTTCCATGGGGATATCTCACGGCATAATAACGTTCCACAGCAATGGCTACCAGCGTGACCACTTCAGAAGCTACCCCGATCCATGCAAAATTGCCTCCAGTCAGCAATCAGCACAAAACCCTTCCAGTCACCCCCACTGGGTGGGCTGACTTGTGTTTTAGAATTAACGTTGGTACAAGAAAAACCGAGTAAATGATGCCCACTGCTGCCAGGTTCATTAGAAGGTAATTTATGGGAATCCTGCGGAGTAAGTGATCAATATTATTTAAAGGTATTAAAGGAAGGAATTCTTCAGTTTTCAGTGATACTGCAAATGAAAACTTGTTGACGTTTACCTGGCTCGAATTAAAAGGCATTAATTGTACTTCCAAAAGAAGTCACAGTGGCATTAACCCCCTTCCCTAAGAAACAGCAGACTATGACGCCTAGAACATCAAACTCAGAAACGTGAACAGCATAGCATTGTCGCTGAGTTCACCTTCCTTAGCCTGTTTTTCTTTTGATCTAATTGCTTTCAGCTTCATTTTACTTAAATCGCAAACTGAAAGAGATCCACCCTTCTTTACATGTTCGATTTCTTCCATACTGCAAAAAGCTGTAAACATATGAACATTTGTTGCATTGGTCTCCGTACATACAATGGCAATAAAAGAGTATATCCCGTAATTCTAAACAATGCCAACTTTCTCAAAAACCAGTTGGGCATTTTAAACAAAACTTCACTATCTGTAGGGAAAGAAGATCAAGAATCCGTTTGAATTCGTTTTATTTGTTGTTTTCTAAATTTCCTTTACGCAAGTCAATCATGAATCAAAATGAAGTAATATAAATCAAATGTAGTAGACTATTTTTCCTACGTTTCTTACCCACGCCGTTGACAGTCGACCTATAATGAACTTGTCAGTAAAACAGTTATGTCCAGGATTAAACTCTGCAACAAATTTTACGATTTTTTGCATCAGTTCCAAATTTTACCATTTTTCGCAATGTTATGACTTTTCGTTTTAAGGTAGCAAGATCAACAAATGTCATGTTTTTTGCGATTTTTCGCTTCAGACAAACAAGAATCACAAATTTTACATTTTTTTTGCGATTTTTTTGCTTGAGACGTATAAGATTGACGAATTTTAGGTTTTTTGCGTTTTTCACGTGCACGGCATCGAAAGGACTTCGCGGCTTGACAGATTTGTGAAATTCGCATTCGCTTCGAAAGTTTCCCCGGTTTGGTCACGCAAAATCTAAACGTTTGACCAAGCTCTCTGGGGGTGGACGTGGGGAGAATTGAACAGAAAACTGTTTTGTCCCAGTCCCTCTCACATGAATAGTGCCTGATCAAATGGAAGTTCTCAGTACACGAAATTACTCATCAATAGCAAAATGTAGCAATTTGAACGGCAACAAAAGCCATTGAAAAGAGCAGGAAATAACTTTACTCACTTGTGATAGTTTTTGGGGAGCACATTAACAAGAAACAAGCGCATTATATGTTTCATCACTGCTATAAGTTGGCTTAGTCTTCGATTCCCCATTGACAAGCTGGAAGCTGAGAAATTCTCTGTTACCCATGCTTTTTCAGTCTGGAAATGTGAAGGTCATCTCTACCAGTCCTTCCACAATTCAAGTATGCTTTTTTCTACTGACTGGCATGGCTTTCAATCAAAACATGTCAATTTACATCGATAGTTTCATTCAACATGTACGTCTACAGCAATTTGTGAACATTAAGATGATTATCAAACAAAGAGCACTGGCAATAAGTTATTGGCTGTAGTGGCTACGATACAATGAACGAAGAAAGTAACGTAAGTATATGTTGCGTTTGTTTGGTTTCTTATCTGTTGTTGATCTGTTGTTGTGTTTGCACCCTTCACTTTAAATTAAGGCTATCAGATACATATTGTAGCATGTACCCTTATTAAGCCTACATATATCAAATGATTAGTTCTTATAGCCAAACAGTCATGGGAGCAATTTTAGAATACCCGTTCCCTCATTCACATAATCTCTTAATGTTTTGAAGAGCGAGGCATACAACAGGAAAAGGAATAATGGTGTTATTTCTCTAATTGTAACCCTTGGTTCTAAAGCAGTTCTCCCTGAGGTTTTTCTTGGAACCTTTGCGAATTTTCGCAGTTTTCATAATTCTCGTAATTCTCGTTGGGTCGCTCAAGGATCTTGCGAATTTTCTCAGTCTTCGTAATTTTCGTAATTTTAGTAAAATTAGCAGTTCTTGGGGGTCCCTCTGACATCTTGAAGCCCCCCTTGCTACCTTTGCGAATATTCGCACTTTTCGTAAATCTCGTAATTCTCGTTAGGATGTCCTGAGATCTTGTGAATATTCGCAGCTCTCGTAATTCTCGTAATTTTTGGAAAATTCGCAGTTCTTGTTGGGTCCCTCTGACATCTCGTAAGCCAGACTTGGTATCTTTGAGAATATTCGCAGTTTTCGTAATTCTCGTAATTCTCGTAATTCTCGTTGGGACCCTCTGAGATCTTGCGAATTCTCGCAGTTCTCGTAATTTTCGTAATTTTCGCAGTTATCGTTGGGTCCCTCTGACAGCTCCTAAGTCATTCTTGGTAACTTTGCGAATTTTTGCAGTTTTCGCAATTCTCGTAATTCTCGTTGTGTCCCTCTGAGATCTTGCGAATTTTCGCAGTTCTCGTAATTCTCTTAATTTTCGTAAAATTCGCAGTTCTCGTTGGGTCTCTCTGACATCTCCTAAGCCATTCTTGGTACCTTTGTGAATTTTGCATTTTTTCGTAATTCTCGTAATTCTCGCTGGGTCTTTCTGAGATCTTGCGCATTTGCGCAGTTCGCGTAATTTTCGTGAAAAAAACGCAGTTCTCTTTAGGTTCCTCTGACATCTCCTAAGCTATCCTTGGTACCTTTGCGCATTTTCACAGTTTTCGTAATTCTCGTTGGGCCCCTCGGAGATCTTGCGAATTTTCGCAGTTCTCGTAATTCTCGTACTTTTTGGAAAATTCGCAGTTCTAGTTGGGTCCCTCTGACATCTCCTAAGCCATTCTTGGTACCTTTGTGAATTTTTGCATTTCTTCATAATTCTCATAATTCTCGTTGGGTCCTTCTGAGACCTTGCGCATTTTCGCAGTTCTCGTAATTTTTGTGAAAAAACGCAGTTCTCTTTGGTTCCTCTGACATCTCCTAAGCTATCCTTGGTACCTTTGTGAATTTTCGCAGTTTTCGTAATTCTCGCAGCAGAGTTCAATCCTGGACATATCTTAGTGAGAATAGCACTATGCTTGTCTTGCTATCTATGTATGTACCTCATATCCCGAGTTTTCTTTTTCACAGCACAAACTAATGAATTTCCAACGATGCTTGTAATGATGAGTATGAACGCTACTGTTGTTATGGCAACGTCAGCTGATTCAGGTATTGCTGAAGATGAAAAAATGTAGACGTATAGAGGATAATACAAGGCAGCTCGAATGAATTTTATTGTTGATTGGTAAAAACATATTTGTAATTTTCTTTTATTACCGTAAATGATTTAATGAACCGCCGAAGCGTCTATTAAATTTTAGGTGTCCTAGGCGGGGGGGGGGGGATTGGTGGGGGGTTGGGGTTAAATAGTTATGAGGCGTTTATTTCACTTTAACTGTAACAACGTCCTCCCAGCTTCCGACTTCTGCCGAGCGCTATATATACGTATCATGAGACTTTTTACGGTCGTCGGCCAGGTCAAACATATACCCCTATAGAATAAAAATTTGAAGTTGATTATTGCGATATTGATTTTATTATTTGTTTCAATATTCCGCTTTTCAAATGAAGAATCAAATATTCAAACTGAAACTCGATTCCATACACGATTTTTTGTTTGATTAAAGGAGAAGGTCACTTCACGAACGGTGTTTTAAAAAAAATTGCCAATAAAAAGAAAACACTAAGTTGAGATACTGTTCCTGATTTTAGCTCTAAAAGTGCATCCAATCCCACTGAAATTCCTCTCCAAAGAAGGCCAAAATTCAACATCGCGGGCCACCATTTTGAATCGTTCATGTTCACCTCAGAGGACGTGGCTGCGCTCGAACCTTATCGTTTTGAGGGAAAACGTGTCGGCGACGTCGCTGATAATGATAGTAGTAAAGATAACGAAATGAACGAGAGGTTGGAGGGCACATTCTGGTGTTCTTGCCAAAGATGGGAAGCAGTGTTGAGTCCCAAAGAGTGAAATTGTTGTGTTAGTATCCAGAATCGGGAAACAAGATG
>OZ024888.1:66847600-66912600 GCA_964017195.1 Siderastrea radians | reverse complement strand
CGACAGCAGATAAATAAAAGGGTTAATTTCTAAAGAAACTGTGGTGCTGCGTCGGTGGGAAAGTGAAACAAAAAAAAATATGAAAAGATTGGATTTATCAACTGAGTTGATAAGGTAAATTGGTCACCGTAAAGAAATTGAAGGCTGACGTTTCGAGCGTTAGCCCTCCGTCATAGCGAATCAAGGAACTGTGGATTGTGTGAGGTTTCTGTGTAGAGTGGTGGAGCTTACGCTATTGATGGAAACATAGGAACGTAAAAAACAAGAATAAATTAGTTGAATGAAAAGCGTTCGTTGATACCATGGGGGTTAAGAGTGCCGATTTGGAAGATGAATTTTCGCTCCAAATTTTTACGAATGATCAGGGAGATTGAAGTGTCGAGCAACTGGTTTGGATGCGTCCTTGTCATTTCTTTCGACTTCTCGTTGATGTACGCGGAAACGATCGCCTAGTCTCCTTCCCGTTTCGCCAATCTATATCTTTTGGCATGAGGTGCATGTTAGCATTTGCAGAGGTGCATGTAAAACGCTAAGCGATTTTAATAGATCGCTTAGGTCCTGTTATTTTGTCCGTTTTGCGCATCAAATGACAAGTATTTCATCGTTTTGAAGGTACCATGTGGATCATTAGTTTTAAGCACACGTCTAACCAATGAAGCTTCTCATGTTTTTGTGGCGTTTGAATGAAATCAGCTGATTGAATGAAATTAGTGGGGGCTGTGAAAAGATTCTACCTGTTTCGCTATTATTTTTAGAGTAATATAAAGTTATTTAAAATAGCGTTTTTGGCGGCGAGGTTGTGTGGATGGAAAGTGTGCGCATATGGAATTCTCTCGTTCTTTTTTTTCATATTTTTATATTTTCCTAAATGGAGGAACATCTGTTACTAAATGGACATACTGTTTGTAGGAACACATGTTATTAAATGAAGGAAGACATATTTTTTTACCATTCTTCATTATTGGTGTTATGACCAAAGAATTTCTTGTTGTGACCAAAAAAGGAACCAGAAGTGGAACCGAAAACGAAAAGAGTCGGACATGTTTAATTTCGTAGCAAGTTTTGATTGAAAAAAACCGAGGGAAGTCTTGTTCCGTGTCAACATATGTGAGTTATTGTAGAACATTTGCAGTCGCTTTGAACCGATTTACCATCTTGCTTAAGTTCTATTTGTACGAATTTCCAGCGAATCTACATAAAACAGCAGATACCAGTTTTTAAGGAGTGTACGTGTACTGTGGAAGACAGAATTTGTGGAGCTGTTTCTCGAATATCGGTATCACCGAAGCCGGGCAAGTATTTGCCATTTGCTTAAAGAGACTACATTTCTAATACAATATTGTTATAAGCACTTCTAAAACTTCGGTTCTAACAGAGCTGCCAGAAAGTGACCCATATCCGTGAGAAAACTCTCATTCTCATTCTTTTCTTTTTTTTATTTCGTGTTCCATGGATATTAATCCACGTAGAGGCGATGAGTTTGTTCGGTTGCGAAACAAAATGACTGGTTGTGGTGTACCCTTCTCCAGCTACCTTTGGACCTATTTGGTTGTTGCTATTGTTCCATTTACAGTATAAAAATTCTACCTTTTTTGGATTGTAAGTTTTGCATCTTTCTCGGTTTGTGTTAAGGAACCATTGAATTCTCCGAACATTTAACTCGCGTAAATTTCGGTAGTCGACTTTGTACAATAATGGTGTATTCTAAATCTCGCGATGTTTGCAAGTGCTAAAAATTCGTCTTTTCTTACCTGACAAAATATAAACGTATTTGGAGTTATCCCGCAGCGTTGATGAAAGAAGATTTAAAAAGACGTTGTTAAAATGATTACCCTTAAAAATTAAACACAGGAAGTTCTACATTATGAAGAACAGTGGTGCCAGAAAGTCTGTGTGTAATTTAACCTGTTATTTAGCAAAATAAGTTCATTTCTCATTGAGACCAAACGTTTCCGCTTCAAATAGTTTTGAATGACTTGTTGACTTTAGCAGTAGTCACATACATATAAATAATATGACATGCATGCTTTTTTGGTAGTTGGGTTTTTGTTTTGTATTTTTTTTGTGATTTAGTGTTCGACAATGACGATTCGAGGTGAAAAAAAGGCTACTGATGCATGTAACTTTCGCAATTCCCGATATAATCATAAAAAATGTCCTTTCTTTACCCTTGGCAAGTGATTATAGCAAGGTGCTAGTGGGGCCGAGCATTTAAACCTTAGAAACATTTCAAACTGACCATAACAAGCACGGTGAGGCCAAACCACCCCCCAAATGTGTCATTTAGACTAATTTTGCTTCTTTTTCATGTTTCTTTTCCAAACTTGGCAAAAACCTTGGGTTGTCGACCAATTTATTTTTAGTATGAGAATGACTAAAAAGGCCAAATTGTGACGTCATAATGGATGACGTCACAAAACGAGTTAACTGAAGATTTCAAATTTGAAATAAAACGTTATGTCATCTGAAAGAACTTGGTAAGGGGAGTAAAATGCTGAAAACCGTACCTCGGTACTACAAACGTATCTTGAGTTATTTAACAATTGGTTCATGCTTAGCGTGCGTACATCGAGTTATGGATGCACGCGGGAAGTTTGGAGAGCACGAGAGAAGCGTAAGAGTTGCTCGAGGCGCAGGCGAGAGCTACTCTAGCTTCTTGAGTGCTCTCCAAACTTCCCAAGTGCATCCATAACTTGATGTACGTACAGCTAAAAGCATGAACCAATTGTTTTATAACATAGCCAGTGGAAATGCCGAAATAGTAGTTTTTCGCAAGGTGCCGCAGTTCTATTTCGCTTCCGTTGAAACCGTAAATTATAAGCAATACGAATCAGTGCGCAGTTGATTCAAAACTCAGTCACTGGTTACCATAAAAATCAAGAAAGAACGAGAAAAAAAACGAGAAAGAGAAAAAAAAGGAACAATAATCGATCACATGACTGAAAGAAAAAGGCGCCAAAACCTTGCGAAGTGTTGCCGCGTAGTTGCAGCGTTTCTTTGTAAAGCTGAATGAATCAATGAAATTGCTCCGAAGTGAACGTACGAGAATAATTTTTTGAAGAAGTCTTCCAATTATCGCTCTAAGATGTGGTATAAGATTGATGTTTCCTGAAAAAAACTGTTGTATTCATCCTCCAAAGCGGATTGAAGCTGTATGATTTCAGCATTGTAGCCGCGAGTCTGAGTTGAAACGAGCAGAAAACAAAGTGGAGGCCGCGGACGGAATGTGGTTTAACAACAATGAATCAAACAACTGGGAAAGCGATAATTCGACTTATTTTGGATTACGTTTTATTTTGTTTGAACATTTGGAGCTGCTTGAACACAGAGCTACATTGACTGCAGGTAAAACGATGTTATTTTGTGTAGTATATAGCCGGAAAAAATTCGTCCTTTCTGGTTGTCAGTGCTTATTTAGCTTGATTTTGGTAGGGAATCACCGAAAACGTGTGACACATTATTAAACGGTTCGCTTCAATTTTACTGTGTTTTATTTTGTGTCATGTCTTGATATTTTGGTTTTTAAAGTTTTGCGTATAAAACCTACCCTTTGTGAACATTCGTTCAGAGAAGACGGTGAGTGAAATCGTAAACACAACGCCTAAGACTAATTAAGTTCGAGTTTCTTCAGTTTTTCAACAAAGTTCCTTGCTCGTCCTAAGAAGTCAAACACTCTGCAACAATTTCGCTGTTGTAATCTCTCTCTAGTTTAACTCTCAGTGCTGTAAGGTGATTTTTCTTGGCCATTTACTCGCCGAGTTGCTCGCGAAGAAGACACTTTTGGTCGCTGCAGGCAGAAAAAACTGACCGTGCATCCATAACTCAACTGCATGCTTCGTTTTCGTTGGTCTTGCTCTTGCTTGTTGGCTGCTTTCTATGCTGGCTAAAAGGTCAATGCCAAGAGAAAAATTTGGAAGTTCCTCGCTAGTTTCTTCCATTGACTATCGGAAAGTTCAGCAACAGGAACTCGCCGCTAAACTCGACGGGAACTTTGCAGCAAAATGCAACGGTACACGACATGTTATATACGCACGGCCGTGCGTATATAGAGATAAACACCATGATGGTTCAATAGGAATTCGGTAGGACCAGCGCGCGAGCTATGTTATAAAGCAATTTAAAGACATTTAAAGTGTCCACCCCGGAACCATACTTCTCTTCTAAAAACAACCCTGTTGATCTTTTTTGTACAGTTTTTTTCCATGCAAGCTAATAATCTGGTAAAATGGACTTCTTGTGGTTCCAAAAAATCGTATCATTTTAGGCTTGGCTTGAAAACGATTATATTAGCAAGTGCATAATTTATCACGTGACACTTAATTACGTCCCAAAACTGGTTTGGGGGCTCTAGCTCTGGCAGGAAAAATTTTTTCCGAGTTTTTCTTTTTCATCTAGCTTCCGTCATTTAAGATATCTTATCTGCAACTTAAATGGTGTCGTTGACGCAACGAAACAACACTTAAATTCAAACGTATTACACAAGGGGAGACCCTATTTTGGGACTGTGAAATTTTCAAAATCTAAAATGCCATATCTCATCCATTATTTGTCACATCGAAAAACTGTTTTCAGCATTCAACTCCTCTTGACGTGTTCTTTCTAAAACACTAGAAAACATTTACAAATTCTAAAATATTATTTTAGAGAATAATATGACGTCACCAATTATGACGTCATAATTTGACATTTGGCATCACCATTCATGTCAAACTGTTTGGCACAAAGTCCCATATCAAATTACCAAGTTTGGTAGAGAAATGATGAAAAGTAACAAAAGGACATTCATTTAGGGGGTGGTCTGGCCCCACCGTGAAGTTAAAAATCCCAACTGGCAGGAAGAAAATCAGTTGGCTATTTACAAATAGCCAACAAATCCAGATGGCGGTCAGAGCGGAACTTGAACCCAGGACCTCCGGATTTCAATTTCGGCACCCTAACCACTCGGCCACACTGCCTCCTCCTGTCTCCTGCCTCCTCATCATGCAAAAATTCTTAAAATTCGAAGTCGATAACTAATTTAAAAGTCTCTGTTAAAGAATATTGTGGACATACAATAGTTTTCAAACCCGATAAGTTATCAGCAGTTTCGAGAAACGGGCCCCTGGCAACTGAGAAAGTCTTCAGGAATTTTCCCTTACCAAATAAGAGAAGAAGACAGAAGGCGAATAAAATTACTTTATAGCTTGCAGGTAAGATGATAAAAGTCTGGTCCGCTGCCAGTCTTGAACTAAGCAGCATAGAGTGTAAGTAATGATAAAGATGTAAGCACTTCCCACACAGCACAGGTGATTATATCGAATTATTAATTATTCTATTCTGTGGCCGAGGTGTCAGTGACATCTTGTTAGCCGGAAATATTTAGTCAGTTATTACTTAACGCGGCAAAAGAAGTACTTAATCTATCATTCCCAAGCTTAAAAAGTGCTAGTCATCTCCTTGCTGCAATAACCGGACTCTTCTGCAAACTTTATTCAAGTCAATAGAGTGAATTCGTATAACCCAGTTTTAAATGTTAATTAGCTGTGCGGTATATTCTAATGAGCTGTGACAGTGAAGGAAAGATAGACGTGACAGTTGACAGTTTTATTACGAATTACAAAATGAATTCAATTGTTTATAATACGTCAGCAGCTTTTGTGAGTACAAAGTCAAACCAAGAAGTGTTAATTCAAGCATTTATTATTAGCCTGCACAAAACGAAACAGAGTACTGGCATGTTGTGGCAGAAGATTTACAGGCGTTTGAGCTTTTTTTAAGGGTGAGCCATTTTTCTGCTTTTGTTCATTTAAAGAAGAAACCAAAGTACTTTCTACTGTAAACAAGCAAGAGAAATTAAAGTCATCCGTTTGGGATTGGAGTTTTTTTTTGTGATTCACACATCTACTGTTTTATTTTGTTTTATCATCACAGCTCTTTATAATATAACGTAGCTCATTAGCATAGAAAACCGAGTTATACGAATTCACTCTTAATTTTTTTTTGTCATATCATTAATTGAAACCGATAAAGGAGCTACTCAAGCCTGTAACCATAACAGGATTGTAGCTTTGCCTCAAAAGGCTGTAGATGTAAAAAAGATATATGTTAATGCTCGGCTAAATTTTTACGAAAAATGAAATGGTTATTACCCCGTAGAGCCTATTTTAGTCACTCAAGCGGTGTAAAAGTTTGACTTCCGTTTGTGTCAACAATGACACACTGAACGAAATCACTGTCAATGACAAACCATAATACACAAATTTATTTCCGATCACGGTCTCACAGTTTTGATGAACCATTTCGTTCAATTTTGTCTAAAATTTAAGTTATTTGGAATCACAGCCCACCGCAGCCTACCGCAGGTAGCAATCTAGCAATCTGTTTTGTTTGTAGAATTTACCTTTTATCTACAATTTGTCGTGAACAAAAGGACACCTGCGTAAAAAATTACCATTGATAGCCCCACTACTACACGACGATATTCATTTTGCCCTCTAGACTACCCCCAGGCTAGTCTGCTAGGGTTCGTATGTGCATGCTAATTTAGTCCACTAAGTAAAATAAATTGAAGATAGATATAGTTAAGAGTGTCCTTTTAAAATCGCTTTTTCAAAAAGGAAAACTCAAACGATTTCTTAGAATTTCAGGATCAAACAGAAATGTGTAAAAATATAAAAAGAAATAAATTTTCTGGCCATAAACTGCATTTGCGTAACTATAAGAGGTTTTTCCATGTAATAGGGTTACTCGTTTCGAGTTTCCCTGGCGTACAATTTGGACGTCTCCACCATAGGCGGCTGGAGAAGGATAAATTGCTAGCTCTTCACCATTGCTTATCTTAATGGCATAAGAAATGAATTTCATGACTGTAATGACATGGCTTTCCAGATTTGGGACTGGTGTTCACAGAGACATGTTTGGCTTAGTGCCTCTCACATTCCAGGCAGCGAAAATGTTGAGGCAGATAGAGAGTCTAGGAACACTAATGATTCTACAGAGCGGCCTTTGTCGACTATAGTTTACAATAACATATGCCAGGTCTAGGGCCCTTTCCAGATAGACGTATTTGCCTCGAGGCTTAACTTCAAGGTCCCAAACTATGTGTCGTGGACACCAGATTCTGGTGCTAAGTTTACTGAAGCCTTTTCGTTCAAGTGGGGCCCTTATTATTTTTATGCTTTTTCCCCTTTCAGCTTGATAGCACTCTGCCTTCAGAAAATAGAGGAAGACCTTTCTTCAGGAGTGCTTCCTTGTTCCCCTATGGGCTACACTACCATGGTTTCCAGTGCTACTTCGCGCATTGATGGACCATCCTCGTATTCTGCCCAACTCCAGAAATCTGCTAACTCAGCATCACAGCAAGGTCTCTCACCCACTGGGAAAGAAGCTAAAACTGTTGGCATGTCTAGTCGCCGGGAAACCATCCTCAAGAGAAGCATTTCAGAAGCTGCTACCTCAATTATCATGCAGTCATGGTCAGACAACACCCATAAGCAATATTAGCCATATATCACAAAATGGTTCGAGTTTTGCAATGGACGGGAAAGTAATCCATATGACATCCCCTGTAGGAACTGTGTTAGATTTTTGGGCACTTTACACGAGAAAGGCTTAAAATATTCCACTCTAAACACAGCAAGAAATGCAGTTTCAGCTGTTGTTCTCCCCACAAACAATCAAGCTATTGGCAACCATCCTTTGGTGTCAAGATTCATGAGAGGAATTTACAAGTGCAATCCACCCACTCGTAGATACCAAACAACCTGGAATGTCCAGACAGTACTGACTTACTTGTCTTCTCAGTCTCCTGTTGAAGGTTTGGATTTGAAATCATTGACACTGAAACTACTGCTGCTTATGCCTTAGTTTCTGCTCAAGGGGACAAAGCCTTTATATGTTAGATATGAAAGTAACAGAAGCCTCATATGAATTTACACTACCAGAGCATGTGAAGCAAAGGCGACCTGGATTCAAGACCCCATCAGTTTTTCTTAAAGCGTACCCTATTGACAAGACTTTGTGTGTATTTGAGCAATCGAAAAAATATTTGAAGCGCACAAAAACTCTCAGAGGAAATGTAACTAAACTATTCATTAGTTTTGTTAAACCACACAAGCGTGTTTTAAGAGAAGCACTCTCAAGTTGGATTCGAACAACCATGGAAAAGGCTGGTATTGACATCACAACCTTTAAACTTCACAGCACTCGAATGGCTGCTACAACAAGGGCTAAAGCCGCATCCGTTCCAGTCCATGAAATTCTCAGAACTGCAGGCTGGTCATCATCCAGGTCGTTTGACCACTTTTATGATAAGCCTGTCATGGAAGAAAGTACCTTTGCCTCTGCAGTATTGAACAAAGATAAGGTTTAATCTGAATGTGGAAAATTGAGATCAGTATTGAACTACCTTCTACCTATGTGTACATTTGGAAGGATGCTTTGTCTATAGATTTTTAACTCGGATTTTTGGACCGTTTACAGTAGTTGTTGAGTTCTCTGTTAGTCCAGTTATTCGGGTATTAGACTACCCGGCTGCATCGTTTCAGTTATCAAACTTTTATTTACGTGCTGTTCACAGTTATTCCTCTTTCATTGGAGCACTGTTAACTTTCATTAGGCTTGTGTTGCTCTGCTCATATGCAGTTATTACATTACAGTTATTACAGTTCTTATACAGTTACATTATTATACAGTTATTACATAACAGTAGTTATATGTACACAGCTACGTATGTTTCGGGACCTTTGGTCGTTGTATCTGTTACATACAATAAATACGAATTTCTTGCTATTGCATTGTTGCAAGGGATGTAGTGTCGACCTCGTGTGAATGTTAGCTTTAAAATCTCATGGGATCCCTGGTGCAGTGGTGACAAGATAGAGAATTAGAAAATTAAACAAGATTTTTACCTGTAAGTTGAACTTTGATTGAGATTCTATCGAGTCACCAACTGCACCAAGGGATCACATGCCCACCCTGGCTTGGGGTAACACACCCTAGCCATACCCACCCAAGGGTCCCTTACCTCTCATCTGAGGCTAGCAGGTATATTATGTATATTAACCTTGTAACATTCACATTTTGGCTGTGAATACTGATGTTGCGCATGCGCTTGGCAATCTCATGTGATCCCATGGTGCCGTTGGTGACTCGTTAGAATCTCAAGCCTTGTGTGAGGTAAGCCTCGTTTATTTTTCTAATCAATCGAACAGAGGAACTTAAATACTTCGAATAGAATCTCAAAACTTGGAATCGAACTTTGAAATCAAACTCCGTAATTTCAATTCGAAAGTCCACAATTTGATTGGCTCATACAACAATGAAACAGCGAACTCCGGAGTGTAGGTCCCAAGTTCCCAAGAGACTTGCAAACCGGCGCGGCCAAAGTAAGCTGAAATCCATAGTAAACCTAAAGGAGCAAGATCGATTAGTTCAGGTCAAAGTGAATAAAAACGAATACATACGAGTAACATACGTTCATATATGTTTATCCGCATGACATCTATTACTTTTAATATATATTTTAGTAAAATACATAGATTTCAGCTAAAAGATGTTGGATCTTCCTGGGAAATCTTTGACAATCTTCGCTAATTTTCCCACTGGGTGCTATAGCGGTAGTTTGGGGAGAAATAAACATGCAGGGGTGTGCATGTGGGGAGGAGAGTGGGGGGAGGGAGGGTTAAATGTTTTCTTCGTTCTTGCGTCTTGTAAGCCTATTATAAGATTTGGCTCGTCCCAGCCTCCTTTAATTCCTGATCCAGCTCGGCCAGTATAGCAGATCACGTAATGTACTGAACATTTTGATTGTGTTGAGCTCGATCGCCAACCATTATTGAATGGCACCGGATCTGCCGATTGTCAGCATCTCATTCGGGCCACTACTTTAAACGGGGACGAGCCTTGGTAATGACGGTAGGCCAATTGATTTTCATCAGATGGTTGCAAGAACCCCACGCAAAAAAAAATTAATAAATAAGTAAAAATAAAAAAACATCCAGCTTTAATAATTGCCTGTTTAAAATCTCAATTTTTAACATGCGCGATAGCAAATTCTCCGGGAAGGGGTTGGGGTTCAGTAAGTTTTGCCACTGCAAGTTGAAATACCGTGGATGCCCACCCACCCCACCTCATCCCACCAAAAAAGAAGAAAGATTCACAGTCCAAATTTCGGTTGTTCAGCTATCGTTAGTAAATTTCCAAGTAAATATTTAAGTATTTAGTCTCTCCAAAGCGAGGAGAGTAAAACTACTGTGATCTCCTTTCCCACGCTATCGGGTTACCAGACACGTGTGTCACGACACAGGGCTACATTGGATAAACTTGCATGCTATTTTATCCCTGTGTTACTCGTATGATACCCGTTGGAGTTCGATTTCTCAATGAAAGTTTTCTCAAGAAACGGAGGAAAACAGGGCTTTATGCAGAAGACGATGTAGAAAGCAAAGACAACACAACAGAACTAACGGTACGATGAAACGATTTTGATGCTCAACAGGCACAATAATTATTCAGCCTGGCCTTGCAATTACGTCACATATGCTCCATAGACGGTCCTATACACTTTGCTTGATCAGCGCTGTAAAGAACTCATTGCTCATCTCGTTAAACGTGGCTACAATCAATCTATTTTCACAAAAGAAATTAATCGCGTCCGCTGCATCCTACGTCACGAAACGCTAAAACCATGACAACTAAATAACAACGCAGACCGAGTACCGTTCGTTATCACCTTCAATCCCGCTCTTCCTAACCCTGGTTTTATTGTACGGCAACATCCAGGCATTCTCCAGTCCTCAAACCACTGCAAACATTCTCCTCTCCACCAGTCCTCGCTTACAAAAGAAGTGGTAGTCTGCTTGATCTATTGGTTCGCACCAGATTCTGTGTCCCCAAAAAATAAAGATCAACTTACAACGGCTGGCATTTACAGATGTAAGCATCCACGAACGAAGAACGACGTATTATAGACACTTTAACTTGTAAATCTAAAAACTTTATTTATTTAATTGAATGCAAAAAATGCGCTACACGTAACTTGCCTTGCCAATACATTGGGGAAACTAAACGACATCTTCACAAACACTTTGGCGAGCATCGTCGTTTCGTCCAAAATCATCAACGGCTTGCTAACCCTTCCCTTGTTACGTAAAATTTCAACTTACCCGGGCAGTCCGTCTCATTCCCTTGGAACTAATACATACTAACCAAGACTCCGTAAGAAAAGTGCGTCAGGCACACTTAATTGACAAGGCTAAGACGGACAAGACACTGGAGACGCAAGGATTGAACAGACGTGATAAGCTGCATTAATGACACTTCTTGTTCAGCTACCAAACATCATATTCATTTATTTAAAATTTTTAAACTTCAGTTATGTTAACGCCCCTGTAACATATTTACTCATTCTACGCTTGTACGTCCCTGAGGAAGGTTTGTTTTCCAAACCGAAATATCGGGCAATTTTTTGTTACATACATTTTTTACTTTATGTATTTTGTCTTCTGTGTCTTTCTTTAACTGCCGTAAGGATCAGTCGTTCCGTATATTTTTTTACCTCTAATGTTTTACTAATCCAGGTCTTCTTAAGATCCGGCAACTGTCAACGCCTTGTCGCTGTACTGTGGTCCGGCAAGTTTGTAAACTTCGATAATTATTCCACCGTCTATAGCTAGAGCTACAAGAAAAAAAAACAAAAAAACAAAAAAACAAAAAAAACGGATCTTTCAAACGCCTGAACATGGTGTGAAGTTTGTAAATATTATCCAAACTTTACCATTCTCGCAAAGGCTGTTCGTACTACGGAATTATTCCCACGCCTTTAATTCGAATATACAATTATGTAGGGGTTAATCGTGACTGTTTTGACGTTTTGTTGTTACCTACAGATCTATTCTGAATAACAATAAAAAGTGATAGATGAGTAACTCTTTAAAAAGAGCAATCTTTCTGGTCCAGGAAACAAACGTAATTTCCCTGAGACCGGTGTAGTTAGGAAAAAAGAACCAAAAGGTGCGAAGGCTCGCAAACGTAACCCAGATTTTTTTTTTACCCGAGCCTTATTACTATGCAAGAGTCGGCTAAACGTGTTTTCGGGTTTAGCGAACCTTGGCAGCTGAGGTCATTTTCTCAGTTCTAGATCAATTGCTCATGAAGGTAGTTTGTCCAGTATACGTCTGGGCGGATATAAAGTTTGTTACGAAATTTTTAGATTGAGATAAACTTAACAACGCGCTAAGGGCCTTCACATACTAGACATTTGTTGTCGACAACTATTTGTCATCGACAACTAAATGGTATCGACAACCAATTCTGTCCGATGCAAGCATTCCACACATCAGGGTGTTAGTTGTCGATAACTAAGTCAGTCTAAGTCACAAATATTTTAATTTTGCTCCCTGTACTAAAAGTAACTAGATATTTCTAGTTATATTAAGACGAAATCCCGAAATATGTCTGAAACAAATGTGCAAGGTACTGCTTAGAGCGAACAAGGTTAGCGTAAATTATTTGTTAGGAGGCCAATGTTTATTTTTGCTTTCGGCTTTCGATTCTTGGCTCTCGTTAGAATTTCTTGCAACGACTGAGTTTGCCTAACATGAACCAAATAATCCGATAATATCTGTAAAACCCGGGTGTCTTCAATTGTTGCTCTTTGCAGAATTTGCTTCCAATAAATGTCAACATTTAATATATGTTTCTTCTTGTGTGTTTTCTTCACTTTTTGGTTAAACAGATAAGATATCGTAAGTAAAATAGGAGATCTCAAAGAAGATTTAGTAACCGAAGTGTTTATTTTGAGTAACACACTTTGCTAAAGATGTTTGACAACCTCTCATTTCATTCAGTGTTTCAATCAACGTTGGTTTAATCTTTTTTCTTGCATTTAGCTGCGTGTGATTTCTAAATCTTTAGGTGAATTATTCGTATGACAAACATTACTTATTTGGAAACTCACAAGCGGTGTTCCTTTTATTTGTTTCTACCGCGCTGAAAAGTTGGCTAGTCAAAAATCAAATTTTCTGTCTCCGCAAATTCGTCGGTCATATTTCCAACTTAGAGTGACAGAACAATTAAATAAAAGTAATAAAAGTTCAGTCAACAACGAATTTGCTTTGACAGTTTTGGCTATACGTCCTTTCTTTGAAATCTTGGTCAAGTCCGAAAAAATATGTTCGAGACTACACGTTAAAATGTTCCCAAAATATACCCTTATTACACTCACGTGGTTTTCGCCGGTTCTTGCACTGGATGACGTCTTTCTTTGAGATCTGATTGGTTAACAAGTCTCTGCGTGGATGTAGTGAGTGCCCGGTCCATGCGATAAATATCAATGAAATTTAGTTTTACGACAGTCAGTCGGAATAAGTGTTCTTTCTTGTCACTGAATTGTTCCGCAGCGGTTTGTAGCTGTAAGTGGATGGTTACGGAAATAGTCACAAAAGACAAAAAAAAAAAAAAACTGCCAATCAAAAATGTTATTACTGCTAGCAAAGTTCAAACAGTCTCATGTTTCAAAACTTACACACGCGATCTGAAAACTAACTACGAAATAAAAATGCCACCTAAGCTCGCGCTATTTAAGCGTCTCGCACCACGCTACCGTCTAGCTTACCGATGACATCCAACATTTTAAAAGGACTATGTCACAGATGCATCAATAGTAAGCTACAAAATAATAATCCAGTTTTGCTGAAGTGTATCAAAACTATCAGTAAGTGTTTTAAGCTGCGGATGGCCAGGATGGAAATGGATTGCAGCTTGAAAAAGTTGGGCCAACTTTTTCAAACTGTATCGTTGTGTCTTAGAAACTTCACTTAAAACTAGTTATAATTTGCTCTCCCTTCGAAAATTCACTTGATATCTTCCTATTGCGGTGATAGGGGCATTTTGTGCGTGAAAGATTAATAAGTTTTATCGTATAAACTGGAGTGTCTTATAAAGATTTCCACCACTGAGAAAAATCGTAATTGGCACATGTAAAATTACGATAATTTTCCTGTGAAAATACGGCCAATCAGCTTTCGCGACGTCACACGCCTTCTTTCGAGCTACTTTTGACAACGGTTTGCACATCAATTTCGTAGTTCTCGATCCCCGTTCGCTTCACTTGTTCAGAGCTAAGAAATAACTACTAACAGGTAGTTTACCATGGTCTCGAGCAATATACCGGAAAAAAACAGCCAAAAATTCGGCAAGTCAAAGATTCGTGTCCCTCACCGACGAAGATGTTGAAAGATTCGTCGAAGCTGAAGCAAACAAAACACTCAAAGAAAGATGCACAGCGACGTAGTATTGATGAAGTCGTTTTTGCCAAATGAAAACGAAACAAGACAACTCCAAAACATACCGCCGCCAGAATTAGACGCTTACCTCAGCAGATTTCTGTAGTCTGTGAGAAAAAGTCTGGGAGGAATTATCGCTTGTGTGGAGCGTTATCTGAAAAACCTACGCTACATGTACTGCGAGCTAGTCTATTATCAAAGGACAATGTTCGGCAGTTGAATTGTTCGAGAGGCACTTGTTTAAGCGAATTTCTCAATTTAGAGACGAGACTGTGGATCAGTTTGTGTGTAGGCTTTGCCGACTTTGAGGATGACCATATTCGGGTTAATCGATAACTGCTATTCCAGTCATTTACGTCGCAAGTTTAAACTGGAGCAAGAAGGTACGGTGACTTGTCTACTAATAAATACGAACAAATAAAGCAATAAAGAGTAGTTATAATAAAATGAAAATAAAATAATAATGACAAGTTTTCCAGAGTCAGTTGAACTGGAATTTATCTTCTGCATTTACGCTTACTGCTGTTGCCTTTAAATAAAAATGGTTTCAGTAATATTGTGGGCTTTTGTGTTTATATAATAAACACAATAATACATGGTTGCTTGGAGATATGGAATTTCTCTTCTCGTGTTCAATTCGATATGGCGTTGAACACTTGAAGGGAAATTCCAGATCTCCGCGCGCCCATGTATTATTGTCTATATACTATTAGTACAGTTATGACAAAAATGAGCAAAATCCCAGTGACATAGTGTCTTTAAATCCCCCTCAAGGCCTAGAACTTGTAAACCATTCAGAAAGACCGAAAAATCTCTGTTCTTTTCCAAAACAATTTTTTATGCAAGCATCCTAATTAGTATCCAAACAGCATTTTAATCTCTAAAAAGCTAAAGAAGCAACTTTACACAATATAATAATTAATAATGCCTAAACGTAACTAGGCAATTGCTTCAATTGCTCTAAGATTTCTCAACCTATAGCCTGGTTGTACAAAGTAACCGGTAAGCAACCAAGAACCCAAAGATAAGTGGAGGTTCTACAACTGTTCCCTAAGCGCAGAAGTATTTCCAAACACTGTCGTTAAGTTTTTCGGCCTGTTAATTGTCCTCCAATCGAGTGCGTCACGTACGCACGAAACACTTGTATAAAGCCTCCACTTATCTTCTGTTGCTTCAGGCAACTGAACCTTGAACTTTATCGCATACTCAGTTTAGTTTTTAAGTTTGATCACCATTTGTAGCAGATTATGTGGAAGTGGGAACTTAACCACAGACGTTCTTAAGCCACGGACGGCAACCAGAAGTCGAATGTTTCCTTGTTTCAGCTCCTCGTCAAAACCTGGAAAACTTTTTTTGGGTATCTTGTGAGTTGCCGTTATGCACGTGTTGGTATCGCACTGGGTTAAAAAAAGCAAAACAAAAACAACAACAACAACAACAACAACAACTTTAAACTTTCGGTTGCCGTCCTTGACTCAAGGGCGCCTGTGCTTAAGAAGTTCTAGATTATAATGCCTGGCAGGGGGTAAAGTCCGATAGCAGAAAATTCGTCAGTTAAATGTCACTCTGTGGCACTTGGTCCTGCTGTATCGGTTGGCTGGGTGGTGATGTTGTTCATGCCAAAGTCTTGTGGTTCCCTTGCAACATTAACCCTTGTTAAACGTAAGCTGCAGCATATCACTCCCTTCATCTTCTCTCTGAACGTTTGGTTTATCAGAGCATATGCAAACGGATTCACAGCAGAATTGAACATGATCATTGTATGAGCAATGGGAATCGCAAGAGTACTGAGCTTGTGGGATGTGAAGGCCTCCGAGATGTGGAGTATTTGGTCAGTGCCCCAGCAGATTACCAAGATTGCGCTGACTGTCACAACCATCAAGGTGACTCGCTTTCTTACCTTTGACACACCCTGCGTACAGGGAAAGATTTTATTAGATAACCATGAACAATAGACTCTAAGAATGGCCTTTACAATATATAATAGAAGAAAGACCGCTAGTCCGCTTCCCAGTTAATGACAAGGAGCCAAGGAATAAAGGGAATCAGCAATCATTGAAGTAAGTCTCTCGACCGCTGTAGACCACAAGCATCACCCACAGTCCCTGGTTTAGTGTTTCAGATGATGTCACCCGCGGGTAATGAACTAACACACGAATGTCATGACCCCTAACCCTATTTAGCCTAAGCTTTTCTTTGTCCCTGAGCCTGGGAGAACGAGGCCTCAATACTCCGAGAGCAACAAATTTCTGTTACACTGAATACATAAATTTCCATGGGAAGTCTTCTAAGTTTTGATACTACCTACACAAGGGCATCAAAACTGCCATTCACTCATACCTGTTGATGATGTGTGATTTCGTTAACGTCATCACCCTTGAACCACAAAGTGTAGACGACCCTGGCGTATAACCCGGAAATCAACGTAGAAGAAATAGCAATGAAAGCATGCCACATTACAGTATTAGCCTTGGACATCCACTTTTCTGGCCACGCTACCTTGCAGGAACGTTCCTTATCAGAATCCATAACGATGAGTACAGGGCTTCGCATAATCAATGCGTAGATCCAAGAACCAGGAATAATCAGCTAGGAAAAGAAAATGCGTAAACCACGTGAACTCGACGACACGCAGCATGCGCCACATTTGAAGTTCAAATGTACAATACACTTTAAGAGGCTTTTTCATTGGCCTTTTAGAACCAACAATAGAATGGATACACTACTAGTGCATGTATGTATGTATGTCTGTATGTATGTATGTATGTATGTATGTATGTATGTATGTATGTATGTATGTATGTATGTATGTATGTATGTATGCATGTACGTTATTCTCTTACTGTGAGTTATCCGTACTTCAAATAAATCCTCTCTTCACCACAAATCCAAAGATATTTACGGTTTTCTCTTATAAGCCTCAAATGGCTGTACGTTTGCTATGAGATAAGGATGTAGCTAATCTCGGCTGTTCCATTAACGATATATGCAGCATGTAACTCGGTTTCAAAGTATGACAATAAATTGCTTTATTTTGATACGAACGATTTTGAAGTTGAGAACAGGAACCGCTCGTAAATCGACTTTAAGCTAGCGACTGCACATCTCCGAGGGAACTTCCAAGAAATAATTATATTTCTCACTACCAGCAGACATCTTTGGAATTCTACTGTTTTGGCTTATTTGTTATTTAAGTGATGTACCTTCAGTTTGCGTGTGGTAAGTTTTCCTTTGTTTCCATGGGGATATCTCACGGCATAGTAGCGTTCCACGGCAATGGCAACCAGGGTGACGATCGAAGACGCTGCACCGATCCATGCAAAATTGCCTCCGGTTAGCAATATACACAAGACCCTTCCAGTCATCCCCACTGGGTGGATTGATAAGTGCAGTTATGCAATTATGTCCTCCTTTGTAAGTGCAATAAAGCGTGGTAATTCGTGGTAATTCGTGGTAATTCGAGCCATTAACGTTGGTGAAAGAAAAGTCGAGTAAACGATGTCCGCTGCTGCCAGGTTCACAAGAAGATAATTTATGGGAATCCTGCGGATGAAGTTATGGATATTATTTGAAGGTACCTAAGCAAGGAATTCTTCACTTTGCTGTGATATCTGCAGATGAGAACAGCTGACGTTTACCTGGCTCGAATTACCACGCTTTATTGCACTTACAAAGGAGGACATAATTGCATAACTGCACTCCCCGCCAAGGAATTACGGACTATTAGAGACGCCTGTATCATCCACAACGTAATATCCAGAAACGTTAACAGCATTGCGTTATCGCTTAGTAGACTTTCCTTGTCCTGTTTTTCGTTAGATCTGATTGCTTTCAGTGCCATTTTGCTTTAATCGCAAAGAAAGAGATCCACCCTTCATTACAACATAGTTACAGGATGGACTGGTTATTAAAGCTTGTAAGTTTCAAAGGCCAAAACAAAGCTGTCTCAATTTCTGCTTGAAGCACCTCGACCGCGCACACTCTTGTGTTTCACGTTTACACACAGCGGCTGAGTAGCTTGACACAAAAATTTCTATTGGTTAGTCGCTCCAACACAGTTGAAAACCCATTGTGGTTTGTGTTCGGTTAAGGCTAGAAACGGTACCAAAAACATAAAACAAAGAAATTTGTTGAGTTCCATAACCAGTTTCTTTTATTAACTATGGTTGTAACTGCACAGTAATTTTCAAAGAGTTATTTTAAGTCTTGTAGTGGGGTTAAAGTAACTCCTTAAGGCGGAGTTATATTTTTTGGAGTTATTTTAACTCCAAAAGGAGTTATTTTAACTCCAAAAAGGAGTTATACTATTCTTTAGGGGAGTTAAGCTAACCCCTAATTTGGAGTTACTCTGTGGGAGTTATTATAAATCCAATTTGGAGTTAAATTTAACTCTTTTTTGGAGTTAAATTCCAGTTTAACTCTGCAAGGAGAGTTAAAATAACTCCTTTTCGTGGTCGTTTTGGAGGAGTTAGTATACCTCCCCTTAGGGAGTAACTGCGATGTGATTTTAACTCTCTAAGAAGAGTTAAAATTACTATCTTTTGGGGATTATTTTCTTGGAGTTGTTTAAACTCCCTTCAGGGAGTAATTTTGGAGTGACTTTAACTCTGCAAAGGGAGTTGACGTAACTCCTTTGCTGGAGTCGTTTTAAGGGAGTTGGGATAACTCCCTAACGGAGTCATTACTTTGTTATTGTATTTTTTGCTTTGCTGCAAGAGGTTCATTTTATTTGGGGGGTTGGGGTTGAAGGCGGAGTTACCTAGAAACTGCATGGACTCACGTATCATTTCTATTGTAAACTTCGGTCACAATTTAATTATGAATGCATTTTTTTTAATTTTGGAAATAAAGCAAAAGATATTGTGGTAATTTATCGACTGAAACCAAAAGTTTTGTAGTTCCTGTCTAAAATGGTATAAATTATAATAAAAAAGCCCAAAACCAATGCGCCTGCATTCAGTGGTCAGCAGTTGTCATTTGAGTCATGTGACCTTTGTAACATCAGCGCAGGCGCCATTTTGAAAGTAAGCGGTTGCTCGACGGTTCCAATGTTCATTTGGCGAGCATTTTTGCGTAGTTTGAGGACAAAAAAGTATCTCTCAAGTTAAACAAACGCGGACAATTGTATACGTACCTTTTGGATTATTACGTGCCAAGAAATGTTTTGGAGCCTTGCATGTGGAGTTTTGGATCAAAATGAACAAATGAAATCGACGTTGTGAACAACAGTGGATCAGTTAGCAAAAATTGGGGACGTTTTGCCGGTAAGCGTTTGCTTGTAACTTCAACTTACTCTTAGCCTAAAATGTTTGCTTCGATTTCGTCATTCAAAGGAAAAGTTACTATCTAGGAAGGGAAATACAAACAATTATCGGGGTATAGAGCTCGAGGGCGAGTAACGATGGCCGATCGAATTGAATGTCAGTTACAGCTGTATGGCTGCGACTTCAGTTCTTTTGACACTGTTTAGTTGCAGTAATTGTTAGCGATATAAAGTCTGGGGATTGCCATTGAAAACTGTAGTATTTAAATATAGAAAGTTCGACAATCCTGTAGTGGAAATATTCTTGTTTGAAAGATATTATTGGAAGGTAAACAATCTTAAATGACCTTCGTGATTTAAGCTTTTTTTTACTCGATGCTCCGCTGTCTGTCAAAACTAATTTACATTGCAAGAAAAACTGTGAATGACATCATTGTGTTTTTGTAACAATGATTTATAGGTTGTTAGAAACTATGTTGCCGTTGACTATATTTAAGGGCCTGTTTCTTTGCAGATGTCAAGCACTTGAGAAATTGGATGATACCAAGTTTGCCTAAAAATTCTTTCATTTTATTTTTTAATTTGTTATGGTGGTCATTTAAGAATTAAGCATTTACATGTAGGTGCAAGTTCAAGCAGCCAATTTTGAGTTTTAGCGGATATCAATTCAAGAAAGCTGTGTTGGTAATATGATGAATAATGTTACCAGTCCTTAAGAGATAATACTTTATGAAAATTAAGATTTAAGTCGGTTTTTATTTTGTAAAAGGTTTGAACCCATAAGTCGCATCATAAGTTGGTGAAGTATGATCGTCCAGGTGAGTGTAGTTCTGAGAAGGACTGTTTGTGGTGACATTGACTGATGTTTGGACAGCCTGAGTGGAAGTCATCATTAGAGACAAGTCACTTGACTCTAATGATGTCAGTCAATGTCACCACAAACAGTCCTTCTCAGGACTACACTCACCTGGACGATCATACTTCACCGACTTATGGTTATAATTTTAAAGAAAAGATAGAGTTGTGTTGAAACTAACATAAATTGAATTTTGGTATATTCTCATTTGAATTTCAACTTTCTTCTAATTTGAATTCATAAATTTTGACTTTCCCTCCTGGGAAGATTGTTCATCATTTGGCTCCTGACTGGTGTTCGTCCAATGAAGATTTGAAAGAATTAATTTTAAAAAAGGTTTTATTTGATTGAATCTACCAAAATTCACATGGGTGATCATGAGATTGGTAACCACTGTAGCTGATATTTTGTTCATGTCACAAGGGGCAAAACTGAAATCTGTAACCATGCATTTTCTGCAGATTAATAATTGGAGCTGATATAGAATATTGGTGTTTCTGAAGGAATATTTCACAAAGTTATTGTACCCTATTTGTTGCAACCTTACTTATAAAGTTCTTTACGCTCCATACATGCATGCCGCAGCCGGAGGTAGTAATATTGAAGAACAAACACATTAATTTATGAGGTTTTTTCGAAATATAAAAAACAGAAAAATTTTAAGAGAATTGTTAATATATATTTTAAAATCATGTTTTAATTATACATCACTTGTACTTTCTTTATTTTCATTTTATACACATACAGTTGAACCTTTAATTAAGCAGCCACCCACAATTAAGCATCCAGTTGTCATCCAGGGTCCTTCTATTGTTTTTCACCTCTATTAAGCAGCCAAACCCTATTAAACGGCCACTATCCACTTCCTCGAGGGTGGCCACTTATTACTGGTTAGGGGTTCAACTGTAATTGCAATATTGTCATCTTATACAAGTGAAAACAAAAAGAGAAAAGGAAAAATCCAAATAGGAGTAAATTAGGAACGCTAACTTAATTCACTGAGGTCTGTACAGTGGCCAATTTTCCTTGATCAACTCAACTGATACAAAAAAGTATTACGCTGGAGTGTATAAGTGCTTTAAGAACTATTTATGTCTGACAATCTTCATGAATGTAATTTGCATGGCTAATTATTTCCTACTTAGTTTCTTTCTTTTCTCTTTTTTCATTGTTATTCAGTTAGGTGTAGATATAATTATGTTGTCCTTCAAATTTACATTTATTTAATTTTACTGTTAATTCAAAGTCTTTAAGAAACTGTTGTTCATATAAGAAAATGAAATATGATTGAATTAAAAATGTTACAACTTTCGTAGTAAAAGTCAATTTGTGTGATGTTGCTTTAAAAACTAAATAGAGTGAATATGCTGGAGATACTTTACTCCAATATCAGAGTTACTACAACTCTGATTACAGAGTTAAAATAACTCTAGTCTTTGATCGAGCGGAGTTAAAGTGACTCCCATGTTGGAGCTATTACAACTCCAGAATTGGAGTTACATTTGGGAGTTAAAATGACTCCGAAAAGGAGTTATTTTTAACCTAAAGTTTTTACTCCATTTTTGGAGTTATAGCAACTCTCATATGGAGTTTAAATAACTCCTTTTGTAGAGTGAAAGTGACTCCCCTACTAGAGTTATTGTAACCCCTAAACTGGAGTTAAATTAGGGAGTTAAAATAACCCCCCAAAAGGGGTATTTTTAACCTAAAATTTTAACTCCATTTTTGGAGTTAAAATAACTCTTTGAAAATTACTGTGTGCGTGAAGTTTAAGGAGACTTGCAACTTACACTATGGAGGACAATCTTCAATTTCTTCCCTACTACACAAAGCTGTAAACATATAATTTGTTTTTGCGTTGGTCTCCATTTCTACAATGGCAATAAAAGCGTATATCCCTTCATTCTAAACGATGCCAATTTTCTCAAAAGCTTGTTGGATAATTAAAACGAAACTTCACTTTCTGTAGGGAAAGTAAATAAAGAATCCGGTTTTACGGGGATATTTTTTTTCCAAATTTCCTGACACACGTCAGTCATGAACCAAAATGAAATGAAACAAATCAAATGTAGTAGACTACTTTTCGCAAGTTTCTTACCCACGCTGTTGACTGTCGACCTACAATTAACTTGTCAGTAATAATAGCACTATGCCAGTCTTGCTATCTATGTACGTACCTCATATCTCTATTTTTCTTTATCACAGCACAAACTAAAGAGTTTCCAACGATGCTTGTAATGATGAGTATGAAAGTTACTGTTGTTATGGCAACGTCAGCTGATTCAGGCATGGCTAAAGATGAAAAAGTGTAGATATATAGATGAGATTACAAGGCGGCGCGAAGATTGATGAAGTTTATTTTTGAGTGGTAAAAACAATATTTTACGAGAGAGCGCAGCGAGTGAGTAGATATTGCTTTTTACTACGATTAAATAAAATTCATTTCTTCCAGCCGCCGTGTTATTTTCTTTTTATTATATCGACAGGAGTGTAAGCACAAATTTTATCGCAAACTGTTGCCAGTTTAGCGGCAGGAACGTCTAGTAGTTGTTTCCTTTCATCTTCACTTGCAAGAACTCTTTGAATAATTTTAAGTCATACGAAGTTCGTCGGCTTCAGTGAACCTCACGAATCTTTTGATCGCCATTTTTTTCTGCTGGCGTTAAGGAAACTTTGGACACACAGCAGTGTAAAAGCAGCGAATGACGTCATCGATATCCTTATTTGTGAGGATATGGAAAATACATCACTCGAGTTCTGGATGTGGAGCTAGAACTCGGACGCAGTTGGATACGTTTTATCTGCTAGATAATAATTTACATGAACTGAAGAGAGATGTAACAGTTTTCGGTCTTTGAACCCTCGGAAAAGAAGGTGTCCTGCACTTGCCTGTGATTCTTCGACTTGAAGTTAGCGTCGAAAGTATTTGAAGTAACTGAAGAAACCGGTTATACATGTACAATAAAATATTTCGGATTTAGAGGTTTTCGGATACAAAGTGCTCAGTTTCAGTTCTCGGATTTAGAATACTGGGATTCGTGACGCAACCTGGATAGTTTTGACCCCACTGAGATTCGTCCTGTTGTATGTAAACTCGAAAACAAATCCAGTACCAATAGTTACCAAATTTGCCACGAATCCGGTAAATTTTGATTTAGTGTAAACTTTAGTTTAGTGTTTGTAAGAATCAGCCTTTTACAAAACTACTTGTATTGTACATATTCCAGTTTCATACCAAGTTAAACTGGTTTCAGTATATAACGTAAAACCGGTCGACACCGCAAATTTAGTTATTTCTGCCAAAAAGCATGGTGAAAATTTCCATCAAGCAGAGTGAGAGGCAATGAGCTATCTGTCCTTCTCATACATCGATTGTAATACCCTTCCATGAAAGCTGCGCATTTTTGACTTTATAATCAGAGATACCAATAAATTAAAATTATCTGAATAAAATGACACTCGAATTTTTGTTTTGAGTTCCCCTGCAAGAGAAGTTGCGGCTTAAAACTTTGCAGCTCCTAGCTTATCTTTAAACGCCATAAGTCGCGCTTTTGCAAAATTGGGTGCACTTTATCCTTATTTAGAAACTGCCATGTCAAGCATTAGTTTTTCTCAGTTTTGTTTCACGTTTTAAAAGTAATTGATCGAAAATATTTGTGTAAAAAGCATCTAAAATCTTACAGCCAATTTTTGGATCCAGTTCCATTTTCCATTTACCTTTCGTTATTCTTACGGTAGCTACATGACAATGATTTCGCAACTAATTTTGAAATAGCAATAGTCTGCAGCAAATTTCTTCGGAAAACGCTTTTGCTTAAACCAAAGTGGCCTTTCTACATTGTTCAATAATGATTAGTTGTGGAACATAAATGACAGCTGATAACTGCAATATTCACAGTAACAAAAACATTGACACTCGGTCTTTATTGAGAAATTAAAATCTAGCTTAAAGATAATCATGCCTAAGAGAAACTAGGTTTTACCCTGGTACACAACTTGGTGCATTGTTATGGAATTTACAAGAGGTTCCGAGGTTACTAAAAAGTTCAACTCCCAGTTTCAGAAGCTTTTTATTTTTTCGTTGTTTATATTTGATTCATGTGCAAAATGAAAATGTTGAAGATCAGCCGGATAGTAGCTCAAAGGTTACATTCCACGTACCGCTTAATAAAAAAAATGCTGATAACATTCAAGAAATGGGTTTACTGAAAAACACTTTTGATAACAAAGTATTGACGAACGAAAGCAATGCAGTGCAGAGGGGGGAATTTGTATTCCAAATTTTGCTGCCCATCAAAAATACGAATTATAAATTGCCAAACTTTTTTCCGTATATATTCAATTTCTTGTTTTTGACTTTTTCTAAACCAAAGTCTTAAAACAGAGAAGAATTTGGCATTTATTTTGTTTTTTCTTTATAGAAAAGAGTGGAAAGGTTACTAGCTTGTTCTTTTTAAAGAAGACGAAAGGGAACTTAAAACAGTTTTCGGTAGAGCGACATTGACTGAATCGTAAATAATTAATTGCAGGTTTTTTGTAAAAATATAGAAACGTTTTTGTGCCGTTTGCTTGACCAAAAAAGGAATATCCTCTGAGCGAGACATCACTCGAATTGTCGTTCTGACTTCCTCCTAGAAAAGGCCCCAGATTAAGGCCTTTAAAAGGGCCAAGTTAAGCTTTTGCTAAACTGGATCCTTTTTATTTAGCTAACTTACCAAGCGTCAGCCTTTTCTTAGACTTCCACCGCGTTTTAAAATAATTGACCGAAAAAGTGAGTCTTATGCTACCAGAGGATGAACAATTCAACTAATTTTTGGATTCTGTTCCATTTTTCATTTTATCTTTAATAAATCTCACGAAAGGTACATTGCAAATGATTTCACCAGTGATTTTTGGCTGTTAAACATTTGTTAAACAAGTGACAATTGGCTGTTAAACATTTTGGCAGCGAAAGTATTCGCTTAGGCCTAATTATTGTCATCATTATCAAGCTGCATGCAGCCTTCCTCACTAATATTTAAGCCACCTAAATGTTGAAACTAAGCAAGAATAACCACAAATATGACATTAGTCACGACGCCCAACAAGTAAAATTTCCAGTAAGATTTGACAACTAAACAAATTGCAATAACTTCGAAGCAATATTTTTGGTAAACGGTTAGCCAGGAACCTTTGCTTCGGGAATAAAAACACATTTTTTACTTCAGAATTAATTATGCTGCCACAGGGTTTATACAGCCTTCACCGTACATATCGGCTAGAATTAATAGTACGGAACTTGACCAAACTGATAAAAAAAAACATTCGAATCTTTGCCATCCTTTTTTCGTTCGTAATTGTATTGTTTTGCATAACTTACCTTATTGAGAATAGCTTTGCAGTGGCTCCAGATCAAAAGAGGGAACAAAGCACCTGCATCAAGTAACAGGACAACAAAGTGTTCTTCTGCGTTGTTGAATAACGATGAGTTGTGAA
This sequence comes from Siderastrea radians, assembly GCA_964017195.1. Taxonomy (NCBI): domain Eukaryota; kingdom Metazoa; phylum Cnidaria; class Anthozoa; order Scleractinia; family Rhizangiidae; genus Siderastrea; species Siderastrea radians. Next base: position 66,886,742 of record OZ024888.1, on the reverse strand, counting down.
AAATAATCTTCAGCTCCACAACTATAATATTAACGATTAAAAACACAAATTTGTCACTCGATTATATTCAAACCTGAAAGAGCCTATACAATATTTTTTCTTATAACGTTTCCGCTGCAATGTTTAAACCTGTTTACAATTTTTGCAATGACAATATTAAATGTTAATTTTATAGCATCATAAAACGATATCTGTTGTTAAAGATGGCATGTTCCATGGAAATTTTTACGACAGCAAAGTTATAAGATGCGTTATTTATAGGTCAACCACTTTAACTGCATTATTTACAATTTACAGGTTGGAGTTAATGTATGAGTCTCGACAATTTTGCAAATTGGCCCAGAAACAGAACATCACCTTTCTAACCATCAACACGGGCAGTTGATGAATTTCAGTCAATCATCGGAGATACCGGTAGGTTTTGACCAAAACTACTCAGTGAGTAATGAATTATTTCCAACGAAATTGATTCTTAAAAATACATTTTATTTAGTTTAGGAGGAAAAAAAGTAAAAATGTACATCTCTCTTGACTGCTTAAAATTAAAAAGGAAACATTTTCGATAACATAAGCAACAAAAATTTATAAGGCCTAATCAAGAAATTCAAGTACGAAGCACAAGGATCAAAACATGTGTTTGCACCTGCGTTTCTCAGTGTTTGTATTCACTCTGGCGCGTGTGGTCGTGCTTGCGCTGTAATACAGTGTTTCAAAAATCCTCCAGTGCCCTTTTTTAGTTGCATGGTTATAGATTTTAAACGGGATGAGTTTTTATTGTTTTGCTCCTTGTTGCAACCAGACACTCACGGGAACGATTTTGACAACGATTAGTTTTGCGAATTTTGTTTTTCGGCTCGGACAAAAGAACCATCCATACCAGCACTGGAAAGGGCGTTTTAAATTTGACGAAACCTGAAAAAAACAACAACAACAACAACAACAACAAAAAACCCTATGCAAAACCTGTAAAATTGAGCGTTGCATCATGCCTAGAAGGAAAGATATTGGTCGCGAATTTTGAAAGTGTTGAGGATGGGCTTACTAATTTGTATACAATTACCCCTACTGCCACACAACGATCAAGCTGTTATACAAGCTCACAAGTGGAAAATCGATTTCACTCATATTTTGCTCATAGATAGGCCCTAGTGAGAATCTAAACGGGCTGTAGTTAGTTTTTCCAAATACGCCTTCTTTTGGTGAGAATGCGAGAAAAACAATTTTGGCACAGTTGCCCTCAAAATCCACTTCCGGTGAAACGCAATTTTCCCAAAATTTAATCTGCTCGCATATCAAACCAGGACTAGATACGAAACCTCAAATATCATGAGTGGTTTTCTTAAGTCCTCTTGTACTGATTAACGAGGAAATTTGTAAAATCTAAGTTAGTTTTACGCCCGTAACAGATCTAGAACAACACACTATAATTGAAAGTTTTTTGCAGCCAAGTTTTAGCTCTAAAATATGGCAAATTTTCACTATGGGTGAAAATAACTTTCTGTGGCTTGTTTATACACTGCTTTATCAGAATATTAAAACAAATCCTTGGGTAAATCGTTTTAAGAGACCCGCAGGGCCTCGAGTTCAACCCCACTTTCGTCGAAAATATGGCTTTCGCATTGTAAATAATAGCATGTCACCGCTAGTCATTGACACTTACGACAGTTAAAAGGAACACTAGAAACATAATTTAGAGACAGAAATAAGAAAATGTTTAGGTAAAATTTCTCTTGAAAGGCATTTCTTTTCCTCTTGCCTACCCTTCTCAGTTTTTCGATACTCGTAAGTAAATGTTTGTGCCTGCGACGGCGAGTTTGAGAAATTATAGTTGAGATCGTCAAATGACCCGTGCTGAAAGGGAACTGCAAGCCTCTCTAAACCAAAAATACACTTAACCAAAAGTAAATATGTTTGTTTTAAAATATGTATTTGCTAGACAACGCGGAAACTATAAATAAGAGTTACGTGACCTACAGTACTGTGAGTCAGTCATCGGAAGTGTTACTGGAGAACGTTTGAAGTCCTCGGTATGAAGAACGATTTTTTCAGCCCAGTAATAATGTAATGTATGGAAAAGAACCTCGATATAACGAACCTATTTCCCCAGTCCCTTGGCACTCCGTTAAATCGAGGGTCCACTGTACCCTGGAACACGGTCCAGGAATTTCAGGGTCTAAATTTAGGACGGCACTTTCTGGAAGTCAGCTTTTAATGCAATCATAGACAAACACGCTCCTCTACGTCAACAACACCTCGGCTCCAACCCTCTTCCCTGGATAGACCCTCGAATAAAGCAAAGCATAAGTGATCGAGATTATCACATAAGGCAGGCTATTAAATACGGCTGTCAGGTCCATTGGGAACTCTATCAGAAAGCTGGAAATAAGGTCACCATTGAATTGTGCAAAGCTAAATCCAAGTACTTTCGGGCTAAAATTGAAGGTTGCCACAGTACAAATAATTCAAAGAAAACTTGGAAACTGATTATTCATCTTTTAGGTAAAAAGAATAAATCGCAGAGCATTCGTGAACTCTCGATAAAATGATGCTATAATTTCGGATACAAAGTGGAAACCACAGAACTTATGACAGTTACACCAAGACCACCATTTTTAATTTTGTGTTTTCGCCATGTCCGTTGACGAATGCCTTACTCACTTTAAATAATCTGAAGGCCTCAAAAGCCACTGGGCTTGATAAAATACCAGCCAAAGTCATTAAACTGGCTGTACCGATTATAGCACCGCCTCTAACAGCTTTTTTCAATTTGTCGCTCTTAACGGGCATTTTTATAGATGACTGAAAATTTGCTAGTGTTACCCCCCTCTTTAACTCTGACGATCTCCGAAAGATCAACCAATTTCTATTGCAAAGTTTTTGAAAAGGAGGTATTTCGTCAATTGTATGACTACCTGACTATAAACTTTCTCTTGTCGACATACCAATCTGGCTTTCGCAAGGTTTTTGAAAAGGAGGTATTCCGTCAATTATATGACTACCTGACAACAAACTTTCTCTTGTCGAAATACCAATCTGGCTTTCGCCTCTAACACTCAACTGTCACGGCTTTAATCCAAATGTGAGATGGGTGGCTTGAAAACACGGACAATAGAAATTTAACGGACTCCGTGTTTCTTGACATTAACAAAGCTTTCACCTCGATCAATCACTCGATTTTGCTTGGGAAGATGGAGCTTTATGGGATCTCTAGTTTGGAACGCCAATGGCTTCGTTGCTACCTTCTCAATAGAACACAGCGTTGTTTGGTTAAGTGTCTGATCTCTACTCCTCAATTTGTCACCAGTGGCGTCCCTCAAGGCTCCATTCTTGGGCCCTAATTGTTCTTGATTTATATTAACGACTTGTTAAATTGCCTTGATTTAACTACCCCAATGAAATACGCAGATGACACCAAAATATTTGCATCTTCTAGTGACCCAAATTTCATCATTAGAAGTCTGACAAACGATCTCGATAATGTCCTGCAATTGGTTATCGGCTAATAAGCCACAGGCACATCCAGCTAAAACAAAAACTTATGTTTTTTGGCTTTGTTTATAACCTCAGTAATAATCAGTGATCTCCCTGTCTTTGTGAATGAACTTTATAACTAATAAACGTTGCAAACAGAATTCTGTATTCGCTGTATGGAAAACAAAAGACCGATGTTACTAAAAAAGTTTAACTCCCAGTTTCAGGGATTTCTATTTCTTACGTTAGTCTTATTATATTTGATTCATGTGCAAAGTGAAAATTCTGAAGATCAGCCAGATGGTAGCTCGAAAGCTTGCAGTCCACAAACAGCGTAATAAAAAAAAATGCTGGTAACATTCTGGGAATGGGTTCACTGAAAGACACTTTTGATAACAAATTATTGACGAATGAAAGCAATGCAGTGCACAGAGGGGGGATTTGTATGCAAAATTTCGCTGCCCATCAAAAAACACAAATTATAAATTTCCAGACTTTTTTCTTCATATTTAATTTCTTGGCTTTGACGTTGGATAAAACAATCTCAAAACAGAGAAGAGAATTTGGCATTTTTATTTTTTTTCTTAATAAAAAGGAGAGAAAAGGTTTACTAGCGCGTTCTTTTTAAGGAGGACGAAAGCGAACAAAATTTTAAAGCAGTCTGCTATTAAGAAATTAAAAGGCGAAAGTGTTAAACAGTTTTGACATTTCAATAGAGCTATGCTGACTGAATTGTAAATAATTATTTGCAGCTTTTTTTTAGAAATTTAGAAACCTTTTTGTGTCGTTTGCTTGATCAAATGATTAATATTCATCTTCAAAAGCTCCAAGTTCTGCTTTTGCTAAACTGGATCCTTTTTGTTTACCTGATTTACCAAATGGCAAGTCAAGCGTTAGCCTTTTCTGAGACTTCCACTACGTTCTAAAATAAATGACGGAAAAAGTGTGAGTAACAAGACGTTAGAAAATTTTCATTGTCTTATTCTACCAGAAAGAAGAGAATTTCAACTAATTTTTGGATTCCATTCCATTTTTCATTTTTACCTTAAGTAGATCTCACGGAGGGTACAAATGATTTCATCAGTGATTTTTTTAGCAACATTTGGCTGTTAAAAATCTCTGCTAAGAAAGCTTTCGCTTAAGCCAAAATTTTCCCGGCTTATCATCAGTATGCATGCAGCTTTTCTCAATAATATTTAGCCACCTAAATGTTAAAACTAAGCGATAATAACCACAAATACGACATAAGGCACGACGCCCAACAAGAAAACTTTCAAGTAACATTTCATTTTTCCCCGTTAGTCGAAAGCCTGATTGAGGTCTTTTTCTTTTTTAACCAAAAACTGTTTCACTGAACTAAAAATCTGACTTCTAAACAACTTAAATTTAAAGCAATATTTTTGGGAAACGTGACATTAGTTATCCACCAAAAGAGGTTAACGAGGAACTTTCGATTCGGGAAGAAAAAACATATTTCACTTCAGAATTAATTATGCTGCCATAGGGCCTATACAGCAATCACCGTACATATCGGCTAGAATATTATTACTAGTGCTGAAGTGGACCAAAGGGATGAAAAAACTTATTCAGGACTTTGTTTGGCCATACTTTTTTTGCTCGAGATTGTATTCCTTTACATAACTTACCTTAATGATAATAGCTTTGCAGTGGCTCCTGATCAAACAAGGGAACAAACCATCTGCATCAATTAACAGGATAAACTGCGTTTTTCTGCGTTGATGAATAACGATGAGCAGTGAAAAATAATTGACAGTTCAATAACTACACTGTTAACGATCAACAAACGCAAATCTGACACTCGATCATATTCAAATCTAAAAAAACCTATATGTTTAATAACGATGAGTAGTCAAAAATAATTAACAGCTCAATAACTACACTATTAACGATCAAAAAACAAAAATTTGACACTCGATCATATTCAAATCTAAAAAAACCTATACGATAATTTTTTCCTATAACGTTTTCGCTGTAATGTTTAAACCTGTTTACAATTTTTACAATAGCAATTTTAAATGTTAATTTTATAGCATCATAAAAGGATATCTGTAGTTAAAGATGGCATGTTCCATGGAAATTTTTATGACAGCAAAGTTCTGACATGGGTTATTTATAGGTCAACTACTTAACTGCCGTCCGCTGCATTATTCATAATTCCGCTTCTGAGCCAGGTTGGAGTCACTGCATGAGTCTCGACTATTTTGCAAATTTGGCTTAGAAACAGAACACCACCTTGCTAATCATCAACACGGGCAGTTGATTAACTTCAGTCAGTCATCGGAGATACCGGTGGGGGGTTTTGACCCAAACTACTCAGTGAGTTATAAATTATTTCCAACTAAATGAGTTTTTAACTGAAAAAAAATTTAGCTCAGAAGAAAAAATAGTAAAAATATGCGCTCTTTTAACTGCTTAAAATTAAAAAGGAAACATTTTCGATAACATAAACAACAAATATTTTTAAGGCCTGAGAAACTCAAGCACAAAGCGCAACGATCAAAACATTTTAATCCTTGTGCTTGCACCTGCGTTTTTCAGTGTTTGTGTTGACTCTTGTATTTGCGGTTGTGCTTTCATTGTTATAAAAACCTTGTCATTAAAAATCATCTATTGCCCTTTTCCAGTTTCACAAATTAACCTGTTGGCAGTATCATTAACTACACACTGGTAACAGACTTAAGCGGGATGAGTTTAAGTCTGATTTTTATATATTGTTTTGATCCTTGTTGCAACCAGAAAAGAAACGTAGAGACTCACAGGAAAGGATTTTGACACCTGGAAAGGGCATTTTTAATTTAGCAAAACCTGTAAAAAAAAAAAAACCCTGTGCAAAACCTGTGAAATTGAGCATTGCATCATGCCTAGAAGGAAAGATATTGGTCGCGAATTTCGGACGAAATTTAGTAATTTCCCTACCTTTATCAAGAAACCTGTACTGCCACGCAACGGTTAAGCTGTTTATACGAGCTCACAAGGAAATTGCTCAGCAAAAGTACGAAGTATCAACATAAAAAAGGAATACCCACGCCGAAATAAAACGTCAATTCAATAAAGAACGAGGGGTTGAAATCACATATGTTTTGCAGGGAAAATTTGCCGCTGATGATCTTGTGTCGTTTTATATTGGGATCGCAAACTTGGTCATGACTCCAAGGGATGATGACATATCTAAACCCAAGGGAGAACGGTCACGGTCATAATATTTTGAGTAGGCTTCCAGCCAAAAAAAGAAAACCTTACCGTGAGCTTAGACAGGCAGAAAAAGGACGCAAAAAACTCCGTACGTCGCATCTCTACGATATATATATATATATATATATATATATATATATATGTATATATATATATATATATATATATATATATATATATATATATATATATATATATATAAACGAATAAACAAGAAATAAAATTGCTTCACTTATCCTAGGAGTGCTCAATGCAGAAATATGCAGAGCAAAATACAAATAAAGAAAGAAATTGTTACTAGTTACTCGAGTTTCACGCTCAAGGCGATCATCAGACTGAGTCAGTCTACGAAAAGATGACATCTTTTCGTAGACTGACTCAGTCTGATGATCGCCTTGAGCGTGAAACTCGAGTAACTAGTAACAATTTCTTTCTTTATTTGTATATATATATATATATATATATATATATATATATATATATATATATATATATATATCAGTGTAGCGTCCTTATATATCAGTGTAGCGTTGTAATCTTTACATTTGGCAATTTTATCTGAGGAGTGCCGTACAAGTTGTGCGGTACGAAACTATTTAGTAATAAAAATGCCAAGTCTAATCTTCAGTTGATCAGACTGTCTTCTAATATATATATATATATATATATATATATATATATATATATATATATATATAATTAGAAATGTAATGGTCAAGAGGCCAACTCCAATATACAATGTAGCTAAGTTGGTTTTATTCGCTCAACGTTTCGACCATCACGGTCTTCATCAGTAGCGTTAGAGGCAGGAGGGAGGGGGCGTCTCCAAGGTAACTACTGGCTTAGTCCTCACTGCCAGTATGACGTCACGTCTCGCTTCGGTGACATTCAAAATGGCGGCCAAAGTCGTGGTCGACGAGGCAGATGAAATTGTAGAATTTCGCATGGATAACTTGATTAATTTTATTAGATTTAGCGATAATAAGATTCCTATTGTAATAGAAATCCGGAATTTGGTACCTTTGTTGGATGAAACATTCAGAAGTGTGATGAATTTTAACGGTTCCTTTCTATCGTCGAGCAAATCTGCCGAGCAGTCATATCAACCGGTCAGACTTTCGAGGGCCAGTGCACAGCAAGTTGGAGGTGTTTAGACTCAGCAATAGGAGGTTCATCAAAGGGTATACTAGGCTTTGAGTATCTCTAATTTTAGCTCTTCATTGCCGATGGTTCGCCATATCAATCCCTTCAAAGTTCGTTTAGTGGCAGCGCAGAAAGAGCAGTTGAATTGCAGGTATTGTTGAGCGTTGATATTTTTTTGTTTTACTATATTTTACAGTGCAGGGCATACCCTGTAATTCTCTGGTAAATTATTCTGTGTGTGAAGCAAGTCTGGTCGTAGTTATGCACTGTAGTGTTGTACATAAGCTTAATATATATTATTAAAACTAAGTAGCCTACTCAACATGCCTTTCTTCAAGCAAATATGTCTTATGCAGTCTTAAGAGTCACTGAAATTCATCATTATCTGATTTAAAGTATGATACATCCAAAGAAAAGTTATAAGCCAGTGGTTAGGGCGTCTAGTGTGTACAAGTCATGTACAGTATGTGTTGTACTTTGGGTTTGGGTAACCATTTTGTGTACTAGGTTTTTGGCCCTAGTAATAAGCTTAAGTTCAGCATGAGATAGTCTGCCGAGTTTAATATGGGAGTCATGAGCTGTTTTGGATTGTGTACTCTCAGGATAAGGTTGTTTCTGCAAACGCATGTTAGACCTTAGAAGAAATGACATCTTACTTTTGATTCATTAGCTAGAATGTGCGAACACCTGGTGCTTCTTATACACTTAACAATTTTTCCATCAACAATTGACCTTTGAGAGTCAACTTGGTATAAGGAGATGTGTTCTTTCTTTCAGCAGTGTTAATCATTGTTGGATCATTTATTCCAGGACAAACACGTAACTCTTCAGTTGTTTTGAGTATCATTTGTTGTGCAGTTTTAAAAATGTTTGGCTGAAAGATGAACTGTGGAAGTTCCCCATAATCCACTTTGTTCCCCATGATGTGCACTGTAAAATGGGAAATGTTATTTGTTGCAGTTGGCAGGTGTAAGGGAAGGGAAAAGGTTATTTCTTTTCAGTTAGGTATTCGAACACCATTCATTATATTTGGCTCAGTAAGAATAACCTTGAGACTGTTATCAGTTGTTTTCAAATTTGAAAATGTGATGACATGGAGAACAGATTGAAAGATTGTGTATGCATTTGATTGCAAGGGCTCTGAGAGATTTTCTCCAGGAGCATAGCATCCCCCAGTTTTGTTGGCAGTGGGCCTTTGGTCTTCCAGAAGTTGTAGAGTCCCTTTTGTATAAATCCCTGCTTTTAATTTTAAAATCATGGGCAACTCAAATTTAGCTTCTGGTTCATCAGAAATTTGAATGAGTGGAAGTGAAGCTTCTTATGTGTGGTTTGGCTTGGATGGCAGGGTCAGACCAAAGTGATGAATTGGAACATTTTTGTGTCTCTTCAAACATAGCTTGAGCTTTCATGTAATCATCCTGTGTTTTGACAGATCTAAAAAAGAATGGCTGATATGACACACATATGTAGCTTACTTTAGATTCATCATTTAAATCTTTAGCTTGATAAAGGTCATTGTGAAAATCAGTTTTTTTTTTCCAGTTTGCTCATCTAGGAAAGTTACATGCTTAACTGCAAACAGATTGTTGAGTACATTTGTGTTGTGTTTATTGCAGGGAATGTCACTGGAATGACAGACTTCATTTCTGCACTGTGAACATTACACAATGCATGGATTGACCTTTAGAATACCATGCTAGTCATCACTTCCAGATTTTGATGAACTTTTACCCTTTGCAGGCTTGTGCCCTCTGGATGTTAAACTGGCATAGTGTTTATCACACACCCTTAGATTCTTAACATTTTCCATATCACCAGTTAGGTCTTGAGGGCTTCACGTAATTTCATACCTCCCAATTAGACTGTCAAATTTGCAAGTGACTGTATCATTTTTGCACCCCTTAAGTTTAAGTTAAACATCCATTCATAATTACAGCCCTGGATATTTCTTTTAATGACACAAAGTCACATAAAGGTTTACCACTGGTTGATAGCCTGTATAAATCACTTGTTATGTTAAATTTGGAATGCACTTGTGATCTGTGCAAAGGTAAAAGAGTGTGATTTTCTTGTTTAATCTATACCTAAAATACATTGTAGATGTAACAAACCTTTTTGACCTGAACACCATACTGAAGAAAATGCCAGGGTGGTGAAGTTTTATACAAGGATAACTTAACAACCTACCAAGGGAAAGGTACAAAACAGGGAACAACAGAAGGTCTGTAGGATGAGTGGAGCTAGCATCAAAGCTTTCACCAACTGCTGTTACAAAAACAAAATATGGAACTGCCAGAAATTGATAGGGTAGAGCAGATATGGTCAGAATGAGAGAAGTGGTTGCTAAGTAAAAGGGAACAGAATGGCCCACTACCAGAGTTTGATTTGTTGCAAGATTTAACATGATGCTGTAGTACAGTAAAAGACATGTAACCATAACAGTGGAAAGAAAAACCTTTGATGCTAGATTCCAAAAATTTTGCACAAGGGAGAATTTAGATAGTGACTTGAAATGTAAACAAGTCTTGTAAAGAGGTTCAGACAGATATAAATTAACAGAATTTAATATTAACAACAGCAGGAAAGAAGATAATCTCCAATATATAATTTTGTGTTTGGCTATACTTTACCATGTGCTTTGAACAAGTTTTGCACATGATTTCCCAGTTCATGAGGACAATGATTGTAAGTACAGCACTAACAAAAGTAATGGTTGAATAAAAGAAATTTGACAGGAGAGTGTAATAAAACTGCATTGTTTTAAACTGTTGCATAACAACAGTAACAGTGCCTATTGAAGCACACCCAAATTTGAATCAATTTGTCTGATGAACACTTGCCCCACTCCACTGGCGTGGCATATTTAAATTGGAATTTGGTGGGAACTTGAAGTGATGTAAAGGTTATAAGGCAGCCTTGCAATGTTTTGGAAAGGCTTTTGAAATACTGAGCTGCCATTACAACATGACTGTACAGAACAGATGCCACAAGATACACAAAGAAATGGCATTGTTCATGGAGAAAACAAGCAACGTTAAATACTAAATCATACAGCAAAATTGTCGTTACAAAAATTAAAAGAAATACCTTTTATTACCCGCACGAAAATGTTAGGCCTGACAGGAGCCTTAATAAGGCCTTAATCTTCAAACCTAACAGCGACCTTACAAGAAACTAACTCTCAACGTTAAAATTAAGCCTGACATGAGCCTTACATAAACGTCGTAGGAGCGTTAAAAAAGCCAGTTTTAAGGGTCTTGTCACGGTTTTGTTACGCTAATGTTATTTTCACAAGTGGCTTTGTTTAATGTTATCAGACGCCCAAGGGTAAAAATGTAAGAATGTTTAGGTTCATGTTAGGGTTTAGTGAGGCTCTTTATTTAGTTCTGTTTAATGCAAGATCTATCACTCACGACTTTCAAGGACAAAAATGTAAGGAATTTTTTGGTTCGTGTTTGGTTCTTTGTGAGGTTCTTGGTTGAAATTTAGTTAAGATCAGGATCACTCGCGACTTACCTCTCTTACCTTTCTTAAGATGGTAAACCCAAGAAGCACTAGCTAGGTTATAAGTTCGTATTTTACAAATCGTGAATTTTTCATACCCTTGCATACACTTACTTTTTCTGGATCTAAAGGAGACTTGTCTTGTAACTGTTGTCATTTTGTTTTGCACCAGGCCTCATGTCCGCATGAGTTTGCGAGTTCTTCGGTTGCAAATACCAAACGTGTAAGTTTTTAAGAGGAAGACTGGCCCTTTTTCATCACAGGTTTCGGAAGCTCACTTTTGTTGGCTTTTGACCACATTTCCCGTACTCTCTTGGCCTGCTTATTATTTATTGTTGACGATTATAAGAGTTTGTATGGAAAATATTACTTGCGCTAAAAATGTGCTGAATTGATGTAAAATAAAGTTGTCTTTTGAACTCACCTACGGCTTCAGGCCCGTCGTCCGTTTCCCAGTGTTGTTACAGCGGTTTAGGCCTTGAACGGATTATAACTGATAAGACGCCTCTCTGAGCCAGTCACTTTTCCACTCCGAGAAGTGAAGACAGAATTAAGCGAAGCGAAGGTTGGCAATGCAGCCATCTCCTGACCGTACGTTGACGGTTTCGGGGACGATAAATCCCATTGAAAATGCGCGATGGGGATAATTTCACCAGAGAAAGATTTGTTGACAAACAGCGAGCATTTTTTGTCGATCGCATTGCCGAGGCCCTATTTTGAGAGCCGTAGATGGCAAATTTACTGAGCAGTTTTAGGGCATGACTACGCGCGGACACAGCTACTCTGCAACGAACTCCAACCGTCAAGTAACAAATACAAACCAACGCGGGTCAGGCGCAGAAAATATTTTACCAACCGTCAAACGTCAATTTGAAACCTAAGGGCAATGGACATTGTAAGATTTGTCGCTTCTCAGATTGCGGCTCCAGGGTCGAGGTAATTTTACCCGTCAAATGCGCTGAAGTGACGTAAAGACCCTCCAAAAGTATGGTTCATGTTCGGTGGATTGTTAGGTTGGGGGTCACATTTCTAACGGACAAAAATATTTTGGTTAATTTATGGTTCATGTCAGGCTGACGACAAAACTCTAACACGAACCTCTGTTTTTTAAGGCTCTTGTTAGTCCAACTGGAGACTGACAAGTAACCTAACATTAGACTTCTTTTTGTCATGCTCTTTCAGCTAGGAGCCTAACATAAAATTGTTAGGCTAAATTTTGCTTCTTGTTAGCCTCTGAGGTACTATATCAGGCCTTTGTTAGGCCTGATTTTGGTTCTGTCAGGCCAAAAAATTTCGTACGGGTAATCAATAATTTGTTTCTTTATAGTTTCTTCTAAATAATAATTGTTGACATTAAAATAATATTACATCAATATTATGTAACTTTTCTTTTAATTATTATTATATAGAACTATCTTATTGTAATAAAAACTATTAATTTTTTGTTTTTTGCTTGCTTATGAAATAATTGTATTATTCAGCAAATTAAAAGTTGTGATTTTTATGTCTTTTTGTTGTCACACTTGTGTTTTCAACACCAGACTTTAGAATATTATATACACTAAATTTGACAACCAAATGCAGCTTATTTCCGAAGGCACGCTGTTTTAAAAAGAAACAATGAAACAATTTTAAAGGCCACGCAAGCGCAACACCACACGATAACAACAGCAAAACAACCACTACAATATTTACATCGCAGGAATTTAGCAACAATTAAGCCACACAGATCAGAATTACCGCACAATCAATATTAACCAGTGTAAAAGCCCACAAATTTAAAAGCAGAAAACCAAGATAATAAACACAAGGACAGTCAGACAAAAGATTGAAGACAGTCAACGAAAGTAGGTGCTCATAAAGAGACAGAAATCGATCACACCGCTGTGAAATTTGGAGGGAAATCAAGAAACCAACCATAGCCAACACTCAAACGGATTGATATGGGGAACGGCTGATTCAATCTGTTAAAAAATATATCGAATTTAAACGTGTGTGATCAGTGAATAAAACCTCCTATTCTGAAGACTATTCGTTGCGTATTTTAGAGAAGAAACGTGACTGATTTATGTTGACCTTGCTGGTCCCGCAAAAAAAGATGGCAGTCCCGCCACAAAGCCCTCGACACAAATGAACAAAATTACAGAATTACGCACACAAAACACTACAACAGTTTATACAAACAGGTAAAAGCAACAACAAAGCTCACACACTTACGATCAAATTAGAGAACAATAGCGATATTAGCCTAGAGTTTTGTGTCTTCTTGACCTCTGTTGTTCTTGCTTTAATGGCGTCCCACGCTGAATCTGTTCAAGCGACACGAAGCTCTCGCCCGTTGCTATGTGACGTCACACTGGCAGGCGGAGTGGGTCAAGAAACGTAATTGGAAAACAATAGAGACGCCCCCTCCCTCCTGGTTAGAGGTATAAACTGCTTACATCAACAGCAAACAAAATTCAAATTCGTGTCAACGGTTAACATACTGTGACGTAACAAGGTCACATGTTACGGAAAATATGCAGCAACGGTTTAAAAAGATATATGCATACCGCAAAAATACAAATATTAAGAAAAAAGAAAAAAAATTTTAAATGCAGAGCTATGGTTATTCATACAACAAAGTTATTGATAGATGGTTTAAGCCTTAAAATCCAATATTTTTCTCGCGCTTTCCGAATGTCTTGGTCCTGTTTTCTAACCCTCTCAATAACTGTTAATTTAAGATTTTGTACTCCACAGTTTTTGAAATGTCTGACTGAAGGTATGTTTTTTGTTCCTCCTTTAATATCACTGCGATGTTGTGTTCCACGTTGGTGAACCGGGTGTCCTGTTTCGCCTACGTACTGATCACTACATTTTACACATTCGATTAAATAAATTACGTTGCTGGTCTTGCATGTGGTGTGTTGTCGTAATGTAATCGTTTCTCCTGTAGTGTTGCTAGTAACTGTCCGTGTAAACTGTCCGTATGTTTTGCAGCAAGCACATCTGATATCTGTTCTGCAAGGCCAGAATCCCGGGTCAGAAGGTGTAGATGGACTCTGTTGTTTGTGTTTATGAGTGAAGTGAATTTTCAGGTTTCTGTTGGTTTGAAAAGATCGGCCACAGATTGAACAGGTAGTGTCAGATGGATTTGGCAACCAATCGCTTCTTTGTTGTGTTGGATGGTCAGAAGGGGAGGTTGTGTTACTGGTGTTTGATGATGGCAGCCTCTTGTGTGTGAGCATTTGTGACAGACTACGACCTCTACGAAATGCAACGAGCGGGGGTTCTTTGAAGATGGCTTGTGTCTTGGGTGATGTGTCAAGTATTTGCTTGTATGCAGGTTTGGCAGTGCTGGATTATAAGTGACTACGAGTGGTACACGGTCAGAGGAAGAATTTTGCTTGCTCTGGAACGCTTCTTCTCTCGATGTTTTCCTTGCCCTCATAATGCATTCTTTAATCAATTTATTCTTGTAACCACGCTCAAGCAGAATGTTGTGTAATTCACGTGCTCTTTTCTCAAAAAAATCGTTGGTGGAACAGATGCGTCGTAGTCTCAGTGTCAGGCTGTAAGGGCTGGAGGTTTTTGTGTGGCGTGGATGACAGCTGGTCCAGTTAAGGTACTGATGGGTATCGGTAGGTTTGGTGTACAGGTCAGTGCTAATTTTGCCGTTACTATTGATTACTTGAACGTCAAGAAAAGGGATACTTGTAGTCGATTTGGTTTGTTCAAACTTGATGTGTGGATCAAACGAATTACAGAAGTTAAAGAAGTCAGTAAGTTTTTCTTCACCGTGAGTCCATATAAAGAAGATGTCATCTATGTACCTGAACCACATGAGTGGTTTGTCGGTGGCTCCTTTCAGAAAATGATCTTCCAGGCGACCCATGTAGAGATTTGCATAGCTAGGTGCCATTTTAGTCCCCATTGCTGTCCCCGTCTGTTGAACAAAGTGTTGGCCTTGAAAGGTGAGATTATTGCAAGTAAGAACAAGGTTGATGAATTTTACGATAGTTTCTCTTTTGTCTTTGGCGAAGTTATGGAGACGCATAAAATAGTCGCATGCTTCTATGCCACCATCATGTGGGATGTTTGTGTATAGAGATTTGACGTCCCAAGTAACTAAAAGTGTATCTGGCGGTAAAGTATGCTTGTTGTTCAGTTCTATAAGTTTACCGAGAAAGTCATTGTCATCTTTAACATGGGAGGGTAGATTCTCGACAAGTGGCTGCAGTTGGTCATCAATCCACTTGGAGATGTTAGTAGTGGCAGAATTGATGGTGTTGCAGATAGGACGAGCGGGAGGTGGGCGTTGTGGCTTGTGGATCTTGGGTAAAAAATAAATATTGCCTGGTTGAGCGTTTTCTATTTTTAGATAATTTGCTGTGTCCGTGTTAATTACTTCCTTAGAGTGGGCCTCTTGAACAGCTTCCTTCACCCTGATAACGAAGTCAGATGTAGGGTCAGTAGACACGGGTTGATAAACTTTGCTACCATTTTCGTCAGTGCCATTAAGTTGTTTGCACGCTTCAGCTAGGTAGTCTTTTCTATTTTGCACTACTAATGCTGCGCCTTTGTCTGCTTGGAAAATTACAATATTATTGTCGCGTTTAAGTGATTTAATAGCTTCCCGTTCTTGCCTAATGATGTTAGAGCGAAGTTTGTTCTTATTGGAAGCATGTTGAAGGATTGCACGTTCCACTCCACTTATGTAACAGTCTAAGGCTTGGTCTCTGCCAGGGCTTGGTGTCCATTTTGACGGTTTCTTATAAGTTGTGTCGTCGCTAGGTTCTGTATTTGTGTTATCACTATCAGCAAAGTACTCTTTTAGGCGCATACGACGTCCCCATTGTTTGATGTCAGTTATGAGTTCTGTTCTGTTTACACTTGTCGGTGTAGGTACAAATTTGAGACCCTTACTTAAAATACTGATCTCGTGTTTAGATAAAACACGGTCGGAGAGATTAATTACAGTGTTAAAGTTGTTATCCCTGACTCGTGGTTTCGTGTTTCGTCTGCCACGATGTTTACGTCTGGGAGAATGAACTAATGTTTCAGATCTGACCTGGGTGGATGTAGTTACGGAGCTATTATTTGTGTTGTCACGGCTTGTTGTGGAGGTCATACTGTCGTTTTTCTGACGGCAGTCTAAGTTAGAAGATGAATTGCGTGTAGGACCATCACGTGAGACATCTGGCGTTGGCGATGGTGAGCTAAACAAAAGAGCACTTTGGGGTTGATAATCATTCCATACAGTTAAAGGAGATAAAGGAGGTTCTTTTTCATTGGCATTGGATTTTAGAAGGGCGATATGTTGGTCAAGTTTCTGTTGTTTCTTGGAGGTCAAGAGCTCACGAGTGTTTTCATTTTGTAATTTTAGCCAGTGTTTAAGTTGTTCAAGTTGTAAAGATGACAGTTTATCGCTAAGAATAGACTGTTTAGTAATATTTAACTAGTTAAATTGTGTTAATGTAAAGTAAGTGATGTCACTTGATTATCGTCTCAAGTTACGGACACGTTTCACTGTGAACTTTGATCGCGACGATCGATACGCCTCGTGTTTTACTGTCGTTTTATTTGTACGTTTTCTTCGAGTATCCTGAGTTTTTTCTTCGACGCTATGTCTTCAAGAAAAGGCAAATGTCCAGGGTGCAAGACCCCAAAATCTAATCACCACTTCGGTACACCAGGGAAGAACTGTACTGGCCCGAGCGATGGAACGGAGATTCAGGAATCTGAAACGTCCGATGAGCCGTCAACGTCTGTTCTTTTGGATGCCATCCGCAACCTTTCCTCTCAAATGGAGCACCTCCAAATGCAACACAATGATTTAAAAAAGCAAGTTCAATCGCCTCAGCATCCTCCGGTTCTCGCCGACCAGGCCAGTAAATCATCCCAACATCCAACTCCACTGACACAGATCGCAACTCCAGCGGCGAATACCACAACGGCGAATAACACAAGCTTGTCCGAGAAATTTGCGCAGGCGGCCGCTAAGGGTGAGTATATTGATTTTTCTGATCTTTTATCCACCCTTAGCCCTTTCGCAAATTTGCCTAACAACGGAAACATCCCAGCCCAGAGCGATATAAACTGTGTTGCTTACGTAATCAAGGCGCCCCGAAAACGCCAAATCGACTCGTTCGACACCTGGTTACAGGCATGGAACGCATACAAGAAATTAGTTATGGCCGCGCAACCATCACGTTACACTGAACTTGCCTCGTATCGCGAACAAATTCAATTTGCCAACCGTAAATTTCGCTGGCCATCGGTGTATATGTTTGACATCCACTCCCGGATGGCGTACGCCAAACAAATTCCACTCGGAAGCGCAAGTCTTGACGTCATCGATACCACGCTATATGCAACCGTGTTAGATGCCTCTGCCCTACGCCCTCACCCCCGCCAATGCTCGCGTTGTAAGTCCTTTGACCATTTGGTCAAGGACTGTACATTTCTCGCGCAAGACCAGATGGAGGAGACTACACCGCAAAAATCGACCGGATATGGCCTCAGGAACCCCGTCGGTAATCAAAACCTCTCTTGGAAATACACCAGGTGGTACTCACCCACAGGCCAAGAGGGATGTAATCTTTACCAGCGAAAAGCCTGCTACCAAGGTGCCAACTACAAGCGAGCACACATCTGCAAATCTTGTCGGGGGGACCATCCCGAGGCCGATTGCACACTCACTCCCTCATGTACAATCCCCGTTTCCCATTGACGTATGGCGTGATGCCCTTCGTAATCACTCGGACAGTGACTTAGTTAATGATTTATTGCATGATATTGAACATGGCGTTCGTATTGGCTTTCACCAGGATCGTTCGCCCTTGATTTCTCCAAATCACTTTTCGGCTACGTCAAACCCTACACCCGTCGCTATGGAAATTGAACGGGAGCTTTTATTGAACAGAAAGGCCGGGCCTTTCCTTTCACCCCCTTTTTCGCATTTTGTCGGATCGCCGATGGGTGCTATTCCGAAAAAGCACTCGCAGCCTCCTAAATGGCGTATCATAACCGATCTTTCGTGGCCTGCATGCCAATCCGTCAACGACGCAATTCCTAAAGAACTCTACACGTGCTCTTACGACTCACTGGACAATGCTATCGCCTACCTGAAATTGTTTGGATCCAATGCTCTTATGAGCAAACTCGATCTTTCCGACGCCTTTCGTCACATCCTGGTGGACCCCCGTGACTGGGAACTCCTAGGATCCACATGGCCGATCGTTACATCCGACGGTTCCACACAAACCGGCTATTTCTTCGATATGTTCCTTCCGTTTGGTCTTCGCAGTTCGCCAGCGCTCTTTCTGAAATTTATTGACGGTTTGCGGTATGCAATGGCGGAACGTGGTGCCACACCCCTTTGGAATTACTTGGATGACTTTTGGACTTGTGGTCCTCCCGCCCCTGACGACTCCTGCGCTCAGAATCTCGACGTCATGCTTCGCACTTGCTCTGACATGGGATTCGCGGTCAACCCTGACAAAACGGTTCGCCCTACAACATCCTTGGTTCTCCTTGGAGTTCAACTAGACACCGTAACCCAAGAAATGCGCATCGACTCCTCTCGTTTAACGGAAATCATCAACCTACTTCACACGTGGTCCACTAAACGCCGTTGTACCAAACGACAACTACAATCTCTTATCGGCAAGTTGCACTTTATTTCCAACGTTTGCCGCCCCGGGAGAACTTTCCTCCGCCGTATGATCGACGTCCTTTGCAAAGCTAATCATCCTACCCACCACCTTCGCTTAAACCGCGCCTTTCACATGGACCTTTCATGGTGGAGGATTTTTCTTCCGTCTTGGAACGGCTGCAGCTTTTTCTTCGATGACGAATGGATCTCGTCTCCACATCTAGAACTTTACACTGACGCCTGTGAATCTGGCTTCGGAGCCTACTTTTCAGGCAACTGGCTGTGTGGATCATTTGCGGACCATGAGATTCCTCATTCCCGATCAATCACGTTTAAAGAACTCTACGCGATTGCTGCAGCGGTTCACACCTGGTCAGACTCGCTCGCTTGTCGCAATATTCTTTTCCACTGTGATAACTTGTCCGTCGTGCATATTTTGTCTAGCGGTACAAGCAAATGCAGACACATAATGATTCTCCTTCGTTTCTTGTTTTTCACGTGCGCTCATCACAATATTATGCTACGGGCGAAACACATAAACGGTGTTGATAACAACTGGGCTGACGCTCTTTCTCGTTCGCAGGTCGACAAGTTCCTGGCCTCCTGTCCTATGGCCGCTCGTCATCCGACGCCCACGACACCACTTCCCTTAACAAGCTTCAAGTAAAGGCGCACGAGTACTTTGCTGGAGGACTTGCTGACTCATCTCATCGCACCTACAATAGCGCCCAGCGGCAGTTTCTACAATTTTGCCGGGAATTCTCGTTCGAACCCCTCCCTGCCTCTGAAGACACCCTTATATTGTTCGCTACGCACCTCGCCCAACGAATAAAGCCTCAATCGATTAACGTCTACCTCGCCGCGGTACGCTCTCTTCACGTAGCTCATGGTCTCTCCAATCCCCTTCAACCTGGCTTAAAGTTAAAGCAAACATTGCGCGGCATCGAACGTCAACATTTTTCAGCGCCCAAACAGAAGATGCCTCTTACTTTTGACATTCTATCTGCTGTCAAGCCCTTTCTCAACCCAAAGAGTGACGATGACAACGCGAAATGGGCCGCCCTCACCACCGGTCATTTCTTAATGCTACGGGCAGGGGAGCTCACCGTCGCATCTAGTGACCACTTCGATCCATCCATTCATCTCACTTGCTCTGATGCTAAGTTACGTACTGCTGCTGATGGTTCAGAATATCTCTCTCTCCAAATTAAACAATCCAAAACGGACCAGCGGCGACAAGGTGTGACTCTCTACACTGCACACTCGAATCATTTTGTCTGCGCCGTGTGTGCTATGAAAACGAACCTTGCCCTCCAGCATCGTCGTGACACCGTTAACAAAGACACTATACCCCTTTTTCAGCTCTCGGACAGTTCCCCCTTAACAAAAATCGACCTCGTCTCTTTCGTATCTCAGCTTTTACGTCTTATCGGCATCGACCCTTCCCAATACAGTGGTCATAGTCTTCGGATCGGTGGAGCCACCTCTGCTTCTATTGCAGGCCTATCCGACTACGAAATCAAGCTCTTAGGCCGCTGGAACAGTGACTGCTATCAACGTTACATTCGTTCGCCTCTTAACTTGTTTCTTGGAATTCCCCGCAAAATCGCTCAGACGCAGACAATCAAATTTCAATATGCCAATCCCTACATTCTAACAGAAGACTCCTCTGAGCAATAACTTTTCCATTTGGGCTGAATTTTGGGCAGCTGTAATTTCCCCAAATGGAAGTACATTAAACTGCCCGGATATGGCCCAAACACTTGATTTCGCGTGGTTGTTATTGTAAGCGAGTTTGATTAAGTAATATTTAACTAGTTAAATTGTGTTAATGTAAAGTAAGTGATGTCACTTGATTATCGTCTCAAGTTACGGACACGTTTCACTGTGAACTTTGATCGCGACGATCGATACGCCTCGTGTTTTACTGTCGTTTTATTTGTACGTCCCGCCTCACCCTCCCATGGCAGCTGTAATTTCCCCAATTGGAAGTACATTAAACTGCCCGGATATGGCCCAAACACTTGATTTCGCGTGGTTGTTATTGTAAGCGAGTTTGATTAACTTGCAATCTCATTTGTTAGTGTCACGCATTTGGCTTTGTGTGACTGAACTAGGAGGTCTAACAGTCGATTTGAGGATTCCTTTAAAGCATCATTCCATTTATTTAGAAGCTCTGTAGTGCCGACTTGTGGTAATAATTTTAAAGTAAGGCCAGGCGGTATGATGTCGTGACTCTTATATAATAAGAGAAACTGTTGATGAAGTTCACTGGAAATTAATTTGCTGTGTAATCGTTGCAATTGCCAAACAGCTCTAGAGCAGTCGGGAAAAAGAATTTCAGGAAACGTGACCGTAGGACCAGGGTTAAGTTCCACATCACCGCTAGCAATTAAGAAAATCAGTAACATAGGGCCGCAGTGATTCCGGTTTGTCTTGATGTTCACAGACGGTCGTACGATGATGGATTTACCAAGAAATTTACAACGATGACCTGTATAACGAAACCACGAGAATATCAGATGTTGGTTGTTGTAAACCGTTGAGCAACGTGCCCCCAAAGTGGAGTCTCCTTCAATTTTCTGCGTAGAGTTAGATGCAAGGATAAAAATCAAAGAAACAAATAGTGAAATTCTTGATAGAAACATGTTGACACGAATCTTGCTAGTTGAATGTTGTCACGGCTGTATATCCTCAAGAAGATGGAGCGTGGATTAGCAGATCACAGAGGACGCGATCGTGTCTGTAGACAGTAATATAAAAAACACACAACTTGTAAGAGGTCTAGCAAACAATGCAAATCCGGTACCAACTGTACGTGCTGTATGGAGGATCACTAAAGCGATCTGGACTCTTGAGATAACTCAAATAAAATTAGAAATGTAATGGTCAAGAGGCCAACTCCAATGTACAATGTAGCTAAGTTGGTTTTATTCGCTCAACGTTTCGACCATCACGGTCTTCATCAGGAGCGTTAGAGGTATAAACTGCTTACATCAACAACAAACAAAATTCAAATTCGTGTCAACGGTTAACAAACTGTGACGTAACAAGGTCACATGTTAGGGAAAATATGCAGCAACGGTTTAAAAAAATATATACATACCGCAAAAATACAAATATTAAGAAAAAAGAAAAAAAATTAAATGCAGAGCTATGGTTATTCATACAACTAAGTTATTGATAGATGGTTTAAGCCTTAAAATCCAATATTTTTCTCGCGCTTTCCGAATGTCTTGGTCCTGTTTTCTAACCCTCTCAATAACTGTTATAAATTTAAGATTTTGTACTCCACAGTTTTTGAAATGTCTGACTGAAGGTATGTTTTTTGTTCCTCCTTTAATATCACTGCGATGTTGTGTTCCACGGTGGTGAACCGGGTGTCCTGTTTCGCCTACGTACTGATCACTACATTTTACACATTCGATTAAATAAATTACGTTGCTGGTCTTGCATGTGGTGTGTTGTCGTAATGTAATCGTTTCTCCTGTAGTGTTGCTAGTAACTGTCCGTGTAAACTGTCCGTATGTTTTGCAGCAAGCACATCTGATATCTGTTCTGCAAGGCCAGAATCCCGGGTCAGAAGGTGTAGATGGACTCTGTTGTTTGTGTTTATGAGTGAAGTGAATTTTCAGGTTTCTGTTGGTTTGAAAAGATCGGCCACAGATTGAACAGGTAGTGTCAGATGGATTTGGCAACCAATGTGACCTTGTTACCTCACTGTATGTTAACCGTTGACACGAATTTGAATTTTGTTTGTTGTTGATGTAAGCAGTTTATACCTCCAACGCTCCTGATGAAGACCGTGATGGTCGAAACGTTGAGCGAATAAAACCAACTTAGCTACATTGTATATTGGAGTTGGCCTCTTGACCATTACATTTCTAATTTTATTTGAGTTATCTCAAGAGTCCACGATCGCTTTAGTGATCCTCCATACAGCACGTACAGTTGGTACCGGATTTGCATTGGTTGCTAGACCTCTTACAAGTTGTGTGTTTTATATATATATATACCTCACTGTATGGTAACCGTTGACACGAATTTGAATTTTGTTTGTTGTTGATGTAAGCAGTTTATACCTCCAACGCTCCTGATGAAGACCGTGATGGTCGAAACGTTGAGCGAATAAAACCAACTTAGCTACATTGTATATTGGAGTTGGCCTCTTGACCATTACATTTCTAATTTTATTTGAGTTATCTCAAGAGTCCACGATCGCTTTAGTGATCCTCCATACAGCACGTACAGTTGGTACCGGATTTGCATTGGTTGCTAGACCTCTTACAAGTTGTGTGTTTTATATATATATATATATATATATATATATATATATATATATATATATATATATATATATATATATATATATATATAAAACGAGAATTTTATATAACAAACGTCGCAAAGACTCTGACAATCTGCTCATGTTTAACAAGCATTATATTTTGATTTTACTGCTATGCAGTAAATATTTCCTCGTCTCTGTGTAAACATTCTCAGTTCTGGGCGAATTTATACCGACGTTCAATGTTTCAGTTGAATTTGCTCTTTTCAGCAAAATAAATAACAAGCGAATAAAGAAAGAGAACCTGAGTCCTGAGTTTAACATTACGTCATCCAGTGACGCTATAGTCAAAATATTGTGTCACACAGCCACACTTTTTCGTCACGCCGGCTCGTATATCAACCGATGAAAAAATACTGAATTCGTAAAACGTTGAGTGGCGCTAATATTTGTTAACCTGGGGCGAGGGGTTGGTCAGAACGGCCGGCTAAAAGGCCAATTAGGCTTTCTTTTTTTAAGCCAGTTAATTGGTACAATAATTTTTGTTTAAGTTAGCTGCATAAAAAATCCTTATCAAGCATGCTATCAGCTAGGGTTTCTTAAGACAATTAAGAATAAAAATACAGCTAACGACGTTTCGACTGCACTTCGGTCATTATTATCATTATGGATATTATTCATTATTCATTATTGATAATGACCGAAGCGGGGTCGAAACGTCGTTCGCTTTTACCCTTTTTTTTTTGTTCTTACAAATGCCTTAAAAATGGATCAAAGAAACCAGCCCTCTTAAACTGTTTTACAGTTTCAATAAAACTAAACCTTTCCTACTTTGATATTGCGTTATTGGGTTTACTTATCTAAACTCCATTATTGACATGAACTTTCTCCTTAATGGTCTCTTTATATTACTCACAGTTAGCAACAGCTGGGAGAAGTTCTTTGAAGGCCCAGACAATCCTTTGTTTGGCGATCATTTCCCTTCCCACAGCAAGAGGTAGTCGATCAAGTGATCTTTTAATGTTACTGAGGTTGCTCTCGAGTCACAACTGCCTTGAGCTTACAAAATGGCTCGTATTTATCTCAAAAATTGCATGACTAATTGCATTACACAAGTTTGGCAGTAAAACAATTAACTCTGTTATGCACAAAAATGAAATGAAATCAGCTGCTTGAGATGAGTTTCTTTTTGTTTACTTGAGTAAAAATTTATCTTCCTTCAATTATTTTCAAGACTGGATGCCGATAGAGAAATATAATTCACTGAAGAGTAACTCTTTTAGTAGAGCCATCCAACTACTGAAAGATATTGCTGTTTGCGGTCCAGGAAACATACTTAATTCGACTGAGACCTGTTTAGTTAGGAACAAAGAACCAAAAGTTGCGAAGGCTCGTGAACATAACCCAGATTTTCTTACCCGAGCCTTATTAGTATGCAAGACTCGACTAAACGTGTTTTCGTTTTCGCACTTCGCAAACCTTGTCATTTTCTTAGTTCTTGATCAATTGCTTATTAAGGAAGTTTGTCCAGTGTAGCCCTGGGTATATACAAAGTTTGTTACGATATTGTTTGATTGAGATAAACTGTACGATGCACTATAATATTTTAATTTTGCTCCCTGTACTTAACGTGGGCTCGTTTTTCAGAGCCCACGTTACCCGACTGCTGGTCTCGTTGTTCAATTTGACGTCACGGACAAGCGGCCAGGTTGCTAAGTACGATTCAAAATGGCGGCGCGCTGTGTCGAATTTTGGCCCTCTTCAGAGAGGAATTTCAGGGAGATCAGATGCACTTTAGAAGCTAAAACCACGGTCAGTAACTCAACTTAGTGTTATCTTTCTATTGGCGATTTCAAAAAATACACCGTTTCTGGAGTGACCTTCTCCTTCAAAGCAATAGGTATTTCTAGTTGTAAGAAAAACTCAAAATAAGTCTGAAATGTTTGAAACCAATGTGCACGGTAATGCCTAGAATGAACAAGGTTAGCGTAAGTCATTTGTTATGAAGCTAATGTTTATTTTTGATTTCGGTTTTCCATTCTTGGCTCTCATTGAAATTTCTTACAACAAATGAGTTTGCCGCACACGAACCAAATATTCCGATGATATTTGTTAAACCTGAGTGTCTTCAATTGTTGCTCTTTGCAGACTTTGCTTCCAATAAATGAGGATAAATATATGTTTTTGTGTATTTTCTCTACTTTTCGGTTAAACAACGTTACGCCTAAGAAAACCTCACGCACACACAAAACAGTCGTATAAAACCCCCACTTATCTTCTGTTGTCTTATCCAACTGAACGGGTGCTCAGTTGCAGTTTTTAAGTTTTATCATTATTTGTGGAAGTGGGAACTTAACCACAGACGTTCTTGAGCCACGGAGGGCAACCGAAAGTTGAATATTTCCTTGTTTTTAGTTCCTCACCTAAGACTGGAAAACTCTTGTTTTGGTATGTGGTGCGTCGTAGATTAGGACGTTTGGTATCCGGTCCGTCCGCGGCTCAAAAACTCCTGTGCTTAAGGTCCCTATTATAACATTATAATGCCAGGCAGGGGGTAAAGTCCGATCGCAAGGAATTCATCAGTAAAAGATCACTCTGTGGCATTTGGTTCTGCTGCATCGGTTGGCTGCGTGGTGATGTTGATCATCTTAATGTCTTGTGGTTCTCTTGCAACATTAACCCTTGGTGCAGATGAACGAAAGCTGCAGCATATCATTCCCTTCATCTTCTCTCTGAACTTTTGGCTTATCAGAGCATATGCAAACGGATTCACAGCAGAATTAAACATGACCATTGTGTGAGCAATTGGAATCGCAAGAGGACTGAGCTTGTGGGAAGTGAAGATTTCCAAGATGTGGAGTATTATGTCAGTACCCCAGCAGATTACAAAGATGGTGCTGACAGTCATAACCATCAGGGTGACTCGCTTACGTACCTTCAGCACACCCTGCGTACAGAGATATGCCATTAGAGTATATAATAGGTGAGAGCTAAGGATCTGAACGTTAAAAAGGCACCTAATATTAAAGCACTCCTTGAACCTTCTTGGTTTTATAACCTGGCGCCTTAAAGAGGTCAGGCCTATCCCAGAATTCTCTAGTTCTGATTGATACCAAATAGTCTGTACATGATAGTGGCGGTAGTTACAACAACTGTCCTGTTCGAAGAAGGGGTTGTTTCGTGATTTCCTAGAGTTAGTGTAGTCGCTAAAGAACAGGCGAACGCTACTTATATGACAATTTTATTTCCATATCAAATTCACCATAAGACACATCGTAGCAGGAAACAAATCACAAGCAACGGTT
This sequence comes from Siderastrea radians, assembly GCA_964017195.1. Lineage (NCBI taxonomy): Eukaryota > Metazoa > Cnidaria > Anthozoa > Scleractinia > Rhizangiidae > Siderastrea > Siderastrea radians. The sequence goes on along the minus strand of OZ024888.1, from coordinate 66,860,179 downwards.
CTGAAAATGCAAAGAAGGAGTGAATCTTATGGATAACAGGGAAAGAAAACGCGACAAGAAAAGCGAAAACTAACGCAAGGAAAATACGGAAATTCTAATAGAAAATGACACAAACCTTATCGGTGGATTTTCCGGGAGTCCATGCAAACGACACGCTATACATGCGAACTAATCACAGAATGCCAAAAAAACTACTAACTTAGCGTTTCACAGGAATTCTGCGCGCCCTCGTGAGAATATGAAACAATTAGAGGAAATTAGCATAACGAGCTAACATTCCCGGCCCCGAAAGGCACACGGTATAATTTAAAATTAGCACAATGCGTTATTAGTTAGACATCAACTGCATTCTGTGTGAAATCAACTTTTTTGGTTTGAAACAAGGTGCGCCGTTAATCTGAATACATATTTTGAAAAAAAATTCCATGCCACACACAAGCCACTACAAAAACTGTGGATTTCAGTGATAACCATCACCTGTTGTTGATATGTGAGCTCATTATCATCGTTGCGCTTGAACCACAAGATGTATACTACTCTGGAGTACAACCCAGCCATCAGCGTTGAGGAAATAAAAACGAAGGCAAGCCAGTACAAACTGTAAGCCTTGAGTAACTCCTCCGACCATGCGTAAATGCAGGAATTGTGATCGACTTCCTTGCGAAATTCTGGGAAATTGAGAACCACAGAGAGGACCCAAGAAACATAAATGATCGCCTAGAAAAAACAACGAGAACAACAATAAGAACAACTTGTGTTAACCTTGTGAAGTTAATTGTTATTTGCACCTTGATTTTAAATACAAAGAAAGACACTTTTGTATAAGGGAAAAGTTAGGAAGTGCAGACACGTAAAATGGATAAGCAACATCAATGGAGCAAAGGGTGGATTGGGAAATAAACACAGGAGCTTTTCCCTTAAACCTTACATGATTAAGTGCTTTGTAGTGGTAGTAGCTAGTTTCAATCTTGTCAAGACACCGTCCCCCCACCTTTTTGGAGGCCCTCACCGATATTTGTGATATTAGTGACGGGTAGGTTCGAAAGCCTTTTTTAAGTTTAAGATTAACAATTTGGGCCTTTTTGTCGGTTAGAAATTCTATGTTTGACTTATTTTGGGCAGAAAGATTTTGGGGGGCCATTTTTTAGGGCTGATAAACAGTGCACTTACCTCATGCAATAAGACTTTTTGAGGTAACGTTCTGGACCATTGACCTTTTTTGAGGTATAATTATTTGGCCTAAGTCGCACCTACCTGTCAGTAAAATACCTTGGTAGCCCCCCTCCGGGCCCGGAGCTCACCGGTAGATAGTAAATGTTGCCCTGACACACAGCAAAACTGCACATTTCCTTTATTTGCCCCCTCCCTTATTTCCTGATGTCGCCCAATGGTTTGGACATGGTTGGGTGGTAAGGCGACATTGAGAAGGTGTTAGGGGAACAGGGAACAGGCACGGCCAACGTGCATGCAACGCGAAATATTGCTCGTGCACCACCAACTGATTGAAACAATAAGCTTTAGGCATGGACTTTTGAGTTCTTGTGGCCTTTAAATTGGTTATGTGAGAAGGGACTCGCGCCTACGGGGTATATATAAAACGTGTGTTTTTGCGATGCAAAATATAATGAAGCAATAACTGATAAACGTTAACTTAATTTATGGGTGGGTAGAGAGAGCCACAAACTCAGATGGTCAAAATTTAAATGGACAAGGTTCAGTGTACCGGGTATTGTCTAATATGGAGCTGAAGTTGGAAGCGGCCATGTTTGTCAATGGAGCGGCCTATAAACGGCTTGCATTGGTAAGCATTGGCGTCGAGGATGAAATCAATGTGAGCTAATCTTGAAAAAGATATGGGAAAGAGTGAAGCCAAGAACGATGAAAACCAACGCCCTTAAGATTTCAGACACCTGATGCAAAACACAAATACACCGTACCGCAGTTTTCCAGTCTTTCCTCTGACAAACGTTTTTCAGTTGGTGTAAGCGTGCATCATTTCTCGTTTATGGATTGTCTTCCTGTCTAGGAATCCTCGCAATATTTGTGATTGACTATCTATCTTATTGTAACTAGTTTTTATTGTAATGTTTAGTGGAGGGCCTCTAGTTTAATAGCGCTTCTATTACGAGCCACCCTCTTTAAATAAAGATGTTAGTTACCTATTACTTACTTACTTACTTACACCTTACTTAGTCATTATTATTATTATTATTATTATTATTATTATTCATCAGCATGTAGCTTATGCTACTAACGACATCTTTTCAGCCTCTTCTAAGTAGATCCCGACCTTCTCTTGTTTTTTTTATAATGACTGTATCCCTTGCTGTAAGTCAATTGCTAATTTTTGAAGTTTGCTTCAGAAGTCACTTTAAACTGGAAAACACAGGGATTAGATTTTGGCCCACTGACATACCTTTAGTTTGCGCTTGGTAAGTTTGCCTTTATTTCCATAAGGATATATGACAGCAAAGTAGCGTTCCATCGCTATGGCAACCAGAGTGACCACCGACGAAACTGCACCGAACCATGCTAAGGTTCCATCTGTCAACAGTATGCATAAAAACGTTCCAGTTTTTCCTTCCGGGTGGGATTGAGTGTGACTCAAAATGATTTTCGGTATGTTAAATGTGGCGTACATGGTGTCCGCTACCGCCAGGTTTACAAGAAGATAAGTTATGGGAGTCCTGTGGGGGAAAGTACTCAGACTTAGCTCAAAAGCCTTCTAAAATACAATTCATGTCATCATGTATGAGAACCTGAGAAGATTATTTGTTTTGTAGCGATTGTTTTGCTGTACACTATTGTTTAAAATGTTTCATTTACTTTGTTTTAACGTTTTCCGTGAGTTTCATGGGTTCTTACACCGTGGTAAAGCCAAATTGTTCCTTTAAAAATTTTCCCCGGCCTCATTTGATCGAATGAAGTCAAATATGACTTTTTCCTTTACTGGTCTTTGCAAGGGCTGTTTTTTTACGTTTCCTCACGTGCATTTTTAGGAAAAAAGAGCACCCTATTTTCCTTTATAGTTTGGAATAAGGAGAAGCAAAAATACTAGAGTGGTTTTCCATTTACAAAAAGTTTTCGGAAATTCCGATTAGAAAGCAAATGGAACAGACGACTTTTCGAGTCGTTCAAGTGAAAATGTTTCGGGAGGCCAGGAACGTCTGAAAAGGTAGTCCTGTTTTCCCGGACGGAATGTTCCAAAGGGAAATTCGTGTTCTATTTCTTCAAACCTGTCTTTGATCTAGCTTAAGGCTTCCGAGGTCCTTTTTCGGTAAATGGGACGGATTTGTGCAGATGGTAAACGTGACTCCCGAACGGAATTTGCCCGTACTGGATTTCGTGTACCATTTGCCCATGTAAATGGTAAACAACCTTGGTCATTTCCTTCATTCCTCTCTAAGCTCACTTCCCCCTCCACCGTTTTCTGTAAACACTAGCGCTGTTTTAATCTGAGTATCCATGTACCTCATATCTCGATTTCTCATTATCACAGCGCAAACTAGAGAGTTTCCAAGGATACTTATAATGACGAGAATGGACATCATTGTTGTTATGGAAACATCATCTGCTTCATACATGTTCCGTTGAAATGATCTGGATGGTAGTCACTTTACCTGGATGAAAACAAGAAAAATGACACTCAGTTTATACCTTTTGTTGAACTCGACTCGCTTGCTATGCAGAGAGGTTTTGCGCTCAAGTCAGGTTATAGCCAAGTTGACCTGCTATACGTTCCTTAGAAGGTGTGGTTGACGGAAGGAATTCTTTGCCCATCCACGTTCCTTACTTAGGTCCGTTCCTCGTAGTGCAACTTAGAGCTACAACCCCAGCCTTGCTTCGCAACTAAGCACAAGATGCAAAAAGAAGTAGAAGTGACTAACAGAGTTGAATGCCCTTAATATAACAGCTAAACCTAATCTTTTGTTCACGTCATGCCACTGAACTAGACAAAGCAATTCTTGGTGGTGGTCTCGATATTTTCATGCCTACTATTTTCACTCTTCGCTGTTTATAATGAGTGCAAATGTTCGGATCGACAAGTCTATTATACGGATCGCGCATAAAATTATCCAATCGTACGGATCGAACGAATCGACCACCCTCCTTTTTCGACTATGGATTCATTCAGGTTTGAGGAAATTGTGAGTGGAAATGGCGCATTTCAAGAAATATAGCTCATTTAGTGAAAAGAGGTATGCTTTTGTGCGGGCGAAATGGCAGATCAGTATGCAACCTTTGCATAATATTATAATACTAATTGGGAGCAAAAATTAGAAAGACGCTTATTCTCGCTCGGAGAGCGAATTTTTGCCCTAGATAGCAAGTACGTAAGATATAAACAAAGAAACACTGTTTATTTCATAAAATTTTATTAATTTTCAGTCATAACTCAAGCTTTGGCTACCTGTGGTTAGTTATGCAAACTCTTTAAAACGCAACCGCACGCACAAGGATCAAAACAATTTCATCCTTGTACTTTCGCTTCCTTTTCTTATTGTTTGGCCATCCTAATTAAATGTTTCAAGTCCCATCGCCCGACAGACCCAATCTTTTTAACAACTGATAAATAAATTTAGCCAAGCCTAAAAGCGGAGTTTTTTTCCCGTAATTTATTAATTTTTTAAAATACTCTCATTCAAGTCGTTAAATTAAAAAAAAAAAAAGAGAAGAAAAGAAAAATTTCGTTCATGTCTCCGCTGAATATCAAACCCCTTTCGCCGGCCTTGGCAGGCATCATTCCACTAGGCCACGAACGCTGATACTAAAGGTGATTTTACTCCTTATTTCTTTTCCCGTGATGAACATGATGGTTCGGACATAAAAAACAGAAGGCACCAACTCTGCCTATTGTCCCTTTCGATGGACAGTCTATTAACTGCTCACGTAAACAGTTTTTTTTTCATTAATAATTTAAACCAATTTAAATGAGCCCGTGCACGTGAAACTATTTGAAATTCAGTTCATTACTCGGCATAGTTTCACACGTTGCCGTTGTTTTTTGTTTGTTTGTTTTGGTTTTCTTTATTTTTTTTATCATGATTAAGCATTGCGGCGCCTTCTATCTTGATCTCAAAAGGCCAGCATTGATAATCGCACAATTAAATGGATCGTGAATTTACGTGCTTGTAGAATACTTACTTTATGTAAATTAAAATATACATCATGCAAATGAGATATCTACGATGACATCAATGCCGAACATGTGGATAGAAACTTGGGAAATTTCTCTTCAATTAGTGCAACAAGTGATGCACAGGAAGGTTAGTTCAACTTCATATCCGTTGGAAACTCAGAAAGCATTTGTTTGAATTGATCATCATCGATAGAAACACCGCCTAAATTCCGGTGAAAAGGTAGGTCCACGTCTTTGTTATTTAACAAATATAGATATGCCCATAGTCAACATGTACGCTTGGTAGTGTTGTTAACATGTACGTATATACTCTAGAGTTAAAGCTAGCTTGCGCTGCGGAGGTAGCAAATTTTCTCAAAACAGCGAGGGGTTTGTCATTAAAGACGAAATCGAATGTGATACGGTTAATTTTTAAGTGGAAACAAAACACTCTTAAGGTACTGAAGAGCTGTCAGTGAATACGCAAAGAATTCTCAGAACGGACTAAACTTCTCTTCGCGAGACCTATGGTGCATCATTTGTGTCAAGAAAAAAGGGAATTTTTTTCAGAATTTAGTATCAGCCTCAAGAGGTTTTGTAAGAGACAAAAAAAAAAGCTGTCACATCAAAAGATATACTCTCCCTAGTAGACGTTGCCAGTTTCTGCAGAAAATTCAAAAGTGCTGCCTAAGGTTTTCTTTACCGCTGAGGGAAGCAAATAGACATAAGACGTCATATTTCAGGCAAATATGAAATATAAGGTGATCATCTATGATTTTCCCGTTGTATTTCGAACGGCTTTGCTGGGAACATTTAATAAACCTTATGCCTCTTTTCATCCCATTACGCATCTTTAAGGACCGTTTCTTACACTCTTTACGTTCTTTACGATTTTTTACCCTTGATTACGAGAAAACTTTCCATGAATTTACAGAGTATTATTTAAAGAAATGAAATAAAATTCCGAAAATAAGGACGACCATGAGTTTCCAAATACCGGTTTCACAGTAACAACCATATATTTGCCTTTATAGATGTTGTAGTTCAATTTTATCCTTGGTTCAATTTTTATTTTCCTTTGTTCTTTTTCGTGTAAATATATCATAATGAATATAAAACAAAAGAAAATTAAAATTGAGCCAAGGATAAAACTGAACTAGACACCGTTTGCATCTGATTATGTAAGGGCATCAGCCATTTTCTTTTTTCGTTAATGTATCGACCATTAACTAACAATAAATGGTCAACAGATTTAATAAAAGAGAAACGGGGCAAGTACACACATAACCTGAAACAAACACGACAGGGAAAATGGGAGAATTATTAACTGATATTATGAAAAACCCATGCAGCTCCACTTTACTTATACTTTAAATTCAACCAATATCCTTCGCGTGTTTGCATCAGTCTATGTGAGTACAAACGGGCTTTTTAATTAAGCCTTTTAAATGTTATCTCGCGAGCCCAACCGGCTAAACAACCATTCCGAGTGCATTATGTGATCTCTCTTATTGTGTGTAGTTATAATTTCTGGTGCTTTGAATGTCTCTGCACAAACGTCAATTCTCGCCTACTCTTGCTGATTTCGATCCTTGTTCACGAGCTACTTTTCTAATTTTCTTCTTTTTTGCCCTACAGCCCAAGACAGATTACCTAAGGTTGATTTTCATATTTCCTTTGGCAGAAGGTAATAGAGAAATTTCATTTATCACAATATTTATGTAAAACTTGGGGGATGAAATTGTGACAGACCGTCACAATGAAACGTCCACAAATATTTTTTTTGGTTATTTGGAACTCTGAAAAAAACTGTCATCTTCAACTGCCAAATTAACGAAAAAACCTCTTGTGGTTATGAAGGCATATCGCCTTGATCACGGGAGATAACTGTGTCTAATCCAAGATCTTTGACACAATCATCATTTTTTTCAGTCCGCCAAAAGTTTAGCTTTCTCTTCGGGACATACGAAAGTATGTTAACTTTAACCTTCATTCCGGTTATATAAAGCGGATACATTTAACTACAATAACTAAAAAATGGCAAAAGTTAAATTACCTGAGAATTAAAGTAACCATCTTGCTCACAGCTCTTCCTGAACTGAGCGGGTTTTAATTGTATGAAAAAAAGACAGGAAATGTAAATACAACATGCACTAATGGTTATGTGAAGAGCAATAAGATTATCTTGTGCTGGGGCTGACATTCTGTGTGAGTTTAATTTACTGAGTCATTTCATCTATCCCACAGTTTTTTTCCCATAGTAATTCATACCGCGTTTTACCTCAGCCACTTTGGCAGGTTAACACGCTTTAGATTGGAAAAAACTGTAGGTGCTAAACCAGCGCACTTGCCACAAATTAAAAAAAGTTCTTGTCTTCGTTTTCTTTTCCATTAAGCTATGTAAACACGCATGCAAAGGCTTAAGAACGTTGGCGACCGAACAGTGTTATTAAACAGCTGAAAATTCAAATTAAAAAAAAAAAGACTACAGAAACAGACTTCTCCCAAGGATTACCATCTCGGCCTGACCTGAACAAAGTAGCTACGGTTCTGTTACTCGCATGAGTAAGTAGGTTTAAGGTTAGTTAACATGCTAAACGTTACCAGCATCGTAGCTGCTATTCCTCAAAGAATTGATTAGTGCGTATCTTGTTCGCGTTTTACCTTAATTGAGGGTCATTATTATGCAGTATACAACGTTTGGATGCTATCTGATAAAGGGCATATAGGGCGCAAAGCGTAACCCATAAGCCATTTTAAGAGCTTAGGAATTATTATCACCATCGCCGTCGTCGTTGTTGTTGTTGTTGTTGCTGTTGTTAGCTCAATTGGTTGGGTACCAGACTGTGAAGCGGTAGGCCCAGGTTCGATTCCCGGCCGGACCAACACTCAGGGTCTTTAAAATAACTGAGGAGAAAGTGCTGTCTTTGCTCTGACATTTGCAAATGGTTAGAATTTCTAGTCTTCTCGGGTTAAGACGAAGAACCGTAGGCCCCGTCTCACAAGGCACTAGCTCTGCTATATTTAGCGTCGGGACCACTGCAAAATACTGCTAACTCAAGCGTTGTGCCGACCGAGTTCGCAGCAGAACCGACAACAAATATGAAGTCCTCGAAGGCAATTTTCGTAACATGAACCTTTCGCCTTCCACCAAAAAGGCAACAGAGCATCCTTTTTAACTTTTATCTCTCCGTTTATACATATTTAATATTTATTCTCAAGTTCTAACCATCATTTCTGTCGAACTGAATCGTTTTGCTAAAAAACCTCCTTTTTGCTGAAACGCGACGGTGGTCATGCGATTTCCGCCAAGAAAAGTCCCCGGCTGCCCAAAGGCACCGCGCGATTTCCCGTCAAAGAAAGATGGCATTCTCCACCCCCCCCCCCCCCCGGTGGGTTAGTCTTGGGACTCCCCTTCCCCTTCCCCACAGTCTGTACAGGCGTACGTAAGAGTCTTAGGAATACGGCAAAGTGTTAAAGGTCTTGTTTTTGCTGTTCATTGTTTCTTTTTTGTTATTTTAAAGTTAGGAGTAATGGGTTTGAGCGTACTCTACTGCGGAACTCCGTACCGCCATTTGATTCAGTGTTGCTCAAATGAACATATTATATTTTTGTTTCATGAGGCTTTAGGCAATAAATTGTCTTGTCGTCACATTGTTACAAATCTGTCCTTCTTAAATATTGTTATAAATCCCTCCCTCTTAACATTATATGCTTCAGCTTAAGATTTTTCGAATATACCAGGCTCAGATTAAGCTTGAAATATAAATATTATGGAGTGAGCTTAGGCCTTTAACATAAAACGACTCATATATTTATTTATTTACTTACTTATTTATTTAAGCTTATTTACAGTGCAACCTCGATTTAACGAAGTGCAAGGGAATGGGAAAAGAGCAGTGTTGTATGGACTGGTTAAACTAAGTTTTGATCATATCTGGCATATTCCATGTGCTGCTTTGGAGGCAGTGATAATCATTTGGCTTTCTTGAATTTATTTGTGCCCATTCCTTGTGCTACAGTTTTGCTTGTACAGTTGCAGATCTCCAGGCTTTGTCGCTTTCAATATTGTTTTCTGCACTTTAGTTTCAGTAACTCTCATTAAATACTAGAACTGAGGCGATTGTGAGACTGCAAATAATGGAGAAATAAAGCATTTTAACAGTGGATAGATAAAGTCCTCTTTGCATGTTAGACCAGTTCTAGCGATAATATTCCCAGGTTTGAAAAATTTTCTGCTTTACAACTTCAATCAATTGAGTTATCTGGGTGTAGTTTGAAAGTGTTTGAAAAATTTAAATCAATGGGAAAGAAAGGATTTCCGGAAAAAAAAGGAGAGAAAAAGATTTCATGAAGTTTTGAAACTGGAATTTGTAGTTAGGCCTTTAAGCCCTGGTAGTGACAAACAAACATCTAATTTCTCCTTACAATATCACTACTTGTTCAAACATACAGGCCCTGAGAATAAAGGAAATGATCACCAAAAATTAAATGTCTGGATGTTTATGTGAATTCTCTCAAGTAGTACCATAAGACATTTACGCATCGCACAGAATTCTGGCTTCTTTTGCGACATCCAAATTGGGGGGCTTGGAAACTAGGTAGCGCCATGGCTTAAACAATGCCATCGTTTTTCCGCGCACGCAATTGGCTAGCTGGCTGTGACCTTTCATGACCTTGAGACAAATAGATCACATGAAAAGAAAAATGGCGTCCAAGTAAAGGTAAACAAACAGCTCCACGGTCTTTGTTTTGACTCGTAAAAAGGTGACCAATGCTGCAATAAAGCTCGGAAGATAGGTGCTGTTCGTAAGAAGAAGCCTTGTAAAGAAAAGGATGTTTTACAAAGAACTTTTGCCGGTAAGTGAATGTATTGTACTGTTTATCGAACGGTTAAATTCACGTGTGCAAACGATTTTATGTTTCGTAAGCTTTTTGTCAGATTTAAAACTTAAGCTTAAAGTCGTGCTGCCGTGTGATAAACTTATAGCAGCAATTAGCGACGTTAAGAATTGCGATGTTTTAGGAAGAATACGACTTGTGAAATTTAATAATATAAGCTTAAATATAATTCAATAATTCACATTGGCTGACATAATAAGCTTTATAATAAGTTTAATTTGCTCACAGTTTTAATACTACAGCTGTGGAATGCTTGGCAGACTATGAAAAAGAAATGTATAATCGTTTTAAGACATGTGTGATCTTATGTGAAGTGTAGGAATTTGTAACCAAAAATAAATGGTTTAAAATTTTCTGTTAGAAATTTGCATCTGTTGAAGACTTTTGGTTACTTTTTAAAAGGCTTATAGAAAGATGAATTATTTGTATAGTATTAGATGGGAGTTAAACTTAATAGTTCTAACAATGGATATTTCATCTGCTGATTGAAGTTTTGTTTATTTGTAACACAGGTGACTAGCTGGTGATTTTAGAAAACAAGAATCATTAAATGGACTGCTGAAACAACTGATTCAATTAAGGAGTCGGATTTAATTGAAGCACTTGTAGTCAGTTGCCAATTTTTCCACAGGACCTCAACCATAAAGAATCATTTGTCCATCTTCAGGACAAGTCAAAAGAAAGTGTTGCTTCTACATATCATTTATTGAAACCAGTCAGTCAAGCCATGAGTTTTTTTTTTAATTTATCACCTGAGAAGATTGAAGGAAACTCACTAACAGTACCAAACTCTGAAACCTGATTAGTCATAAAAACTCAAAACTGTTAATAGTGTTATGGTTTAATTTGTTTGGGTTTGAACATGGCAGGAATATCCAGTTTTAAAATGCAAACTTCTAAAACTAACCTGTTCAAAGTTAGCTTGTCAGTTGGAACTCAGATGTCTTAATATGTGATGGTTTAGAAATGCTCTTCACCTTACATAATGGGGATACACACAAGCGAGTTAACAGAGTCCTCTGGAATTTCAAATCCATAAAAATAAGTTTACCCCAGTACTTGAACAGGATAGTGCATTGCCTGAAGCTTTACAATAAAATTATTCATGCTCTTTAATGTTAGATGTTTATTGTCAGTTTAGTTTTCTACTTCCAATTGATTTGTGGTGCAACAAAAGTTTTCTCCCTTTACCAGTAAGATAAAGAGAGAATAATTTAAGGTAAAGGTATTGTCAAAGGGAAAATGTTATGGAAAAACCCTAAGACTAAAACTTTGAAAACAATGAAAAATATAAGGTCTGGAAAAAGAAAAGAAAATTGTAATGCTTTGTGAAAAAATAACATCTAATTGAATTACTTTTCCATTTACACAAGCTATGTGACAGAGCCAGTCACAATATGCATAAAGTGATATAACATATTTACCTTATATTGGCTAGCTAGAAGAAGTCAGAAGATGGGACTGATCTTTGCATAATTACATGGTATCCTGCTTTTTACTACTTTTTGACACTTGTGCTGGACTGACTCCAGTTGCTTTTATGTAAAAAAACCCAAACATTCAAATCTTAGAAGTTAACTTTGACTTAAGTCTTGTAAATTGTTGGAATACCTGAAGCATTGTCTTTATATGGAATATAAATTATTACTGTCTAGTGAGTCATTTTACTGTTTTCCTGATAGTTTAGTTATAGCTTGTAATATGATATGTAGACTCTCCATGGGGTTGTGGGCCTAGAGTAGAAAGGTGTTAGGTTTGGGGGGGGGGAGAGAATGGCAATTAAAGTGTCTGCCACTTATGATAACTCTTTTAAAAAAGCTTTGCCAACAACTTAGTCATTGACTGCCTCTTGGTGTCTTTTTTTAGGAAGGGGGTGGGGGGGGATTGGAGAAGTGCACTTTTTATTTTTCCTAAAATAGCAAATTCGCAAGAGATAAACACCTAACTTAAGAGAATTCTTCAAAATCTGAAATTTTCCTATTCAATTTTCTTTCACCATTTCTGTCAGTAATAATTAATAATTTGAGTGCAATTTAACACTCAAATTGATCTCTGAGAAACAATTTCATCTACTTTATGCCCTCTGTTTCTTTAAGGATCCCCGTTCTAAATTTAGAAAAAAGAAAGGCAAAAGAATAGTTTTCCTTAAAACGATATCAGTATTTTTTTCTTTCAGAAAACTGTAAAACTATCCTTTAGGTGCGCTAATCGCGTATTTTTGCACACATTAGCAAAACACGTTTTGCCACTTTCGTGGGAATACTTGACAACCAGGCCTTTAGATTTGACCAGCAAAGCGAAACCTGGTCACTAAACTTATTGTTGCTATGGTGATTTCTCTTGTATTTCAAAATGGCGGCCAAAATGGAATCGATGGAGGTGAAAACTGCAGCTGTGCAACTTTTGTCTTTGCAGTATTTATCGCGCGCCCCAATGCCAAATAGTAGGAAAATTTCAACAGAAAAAGGCTAGCTGTCGGACAACAAGTATGTTTTTACTTTTTACTGCTATTATTAATACATATATTGAACTTAATTTTTAGCTTCCGCACTTTTTGT
>OZ024888.1:66832600-66842600 GCA_964017195.1 Siderastrea radians | reverse complement strand
CTCAATAATGCAAGCCCTTCACTTGTTCTGTAGTTTCGGAGACTTCCGGGCTTCTTTGGAGCTACTGAAATTAATTGAACGTACAACCCGAGTAATTTTGTGCTGGAACCGGAGCTGAACTGCTGGCGAAAGCTGCCATGTACTGGGAAGCAAAACCAGGTTGGAATCCTGGAAATCCAGCAGGCTGAAAGGCAGGATTGAAAGCCATTGTCTGATACATCTGGCTCTGTTGTTGGATATGCGGAATAGACTGCACAGAGGAGCTCGTTGTTTGACGGCAATCGCTTGATTTGAGGCGGCTCCATTGGCACTGTTTTGGCTGACTTTAGAGCATTTGCTTGCACTATTTTGGCTTGAGGCTTTGCTGAATCCACTGATTGTGTGAGAAAGTTCCTTTCTTTGAATTTCATTTATTTCGTAGTAGTCAGCGAAAGAAGATTCCCGTGAATGACCCGTGATTTCACAGATGAAATGGCGCGGCTGACCGCATTTCTTCGGTTGATGTCAAGATGGCGGGAGGAGCACCACGAATTAAAACATTCCTCCACTGTTTTCTCGAGCTGGAAGTATTTTTGTTTACTGCAACAGACTTAAGCTCTTTGATATCTTTGTTTGAAACTACAGAAAATCTTGAAACGTCTGCTGCTTAGTCTTGTTGGGATGTTGCTGTTGTTGTTGTTTTGGTTTTGGTTCCGGTGGACTCGAGACCGTGCGGACCTGCAGCAATATTTGGAGAATATTCGCCGACCATTTGATTAAAACTGACATCAAAAGTTGGAAAATCATCTGACAGTAATTGTTCAGCCGCAAGGAGATCATTGTTGTTGTTTAAAAACTGTAAGCAGTTGAATCCATCCATTTTTATCTGGAAAACGGGGAATTTGGGCAACAGAAATTGCAAAATTTCCCCCCAAAATGACTTTTTTGCCTTATATTTTTCTGCAATCTGATTGGCTAGTGCAGTTAAGCCATGAAATGTGATTGGTTAGTATTGTTTTCATTTTCATTTTGATTGGCTAAAAAAATAGTGCGATTCGTGAATAAATCGCACAGTTGAGAGCCAATCAGATTGCAAGTGATTGCAGGTGATTTCAAAATGGGTGTAATAAACGATAAAACGGTTTAACGTGGGTAATAATTATCGCCTATAGGAGACAGATGTATAATAGTGTTGTGAAGTGAAATTCTTGTTGTTTTGGAGTTTCGTAACGCTAGACACACTTGAACTATTGTGCTAAATCAGCATGTCTACTTCACGTTGTAAAATAAGTAACCTTGACCGTGCTGAACGTGAAATCAACACAGGTGGTCACATTTGAAAACATTGTCAATAGGGATTAAGATTCTGAGACACCTTTTCTTGTTTAACGGCAGAGCCAATACAAGTATGAGGACGGCCCAAAACATGAGGAGCGCTCGAACCCATGGAAGCATGACTTTGCCTCGTTCATAATTGGTGACAAGTCCAAGTTCTGTATGCGTGGGGGGGCACTCGAAACAAACAAAACAATGAAACCATGCAAATATGACTGTGCCTCATCCTTTAAGCGTGTGACCCCAAAACATTCGCTTTTGGCGAGGTGCAAATTCGCTACATCCAGTATTTACGACAAACAAACAAGTACTGAAGTAGTGGACGACTTGTGGCACAAATGGGAGCCGAAACAACCAAATTACTGGGCCCATGGAAGCATGACGTTGCCTCGTTCATAATTGGTGACAAGTCCTAGTTCTGTAAGCGTGCTACCTGACGAATTTTTCAAACGTTCGCTATTTTGTACGCTGAATGACTGAAACTTGAACGCGCTCGGCGGCGTACACGCAATTGTAATTGCAATCTGCTGAAATTTTCATTATAATTGATCTGTCTTGGGGCGAAACTTTCATGTTATCCTGGACTATGTTGGCTCTTTTAGTCTAAATCTGCTGAAATTGCAATCGATCAGTTGATGGTTATTTAAGTGTCCTATTTCGCTCTCGTTTGCTCTGGAACTCTGCCGGACACGTTCTCTGTCAACATTTTTATTACTACAGTAGGTAACAGGAATAGTAAATAGTTGATTTGTTGGTCATATACTTTTTTCGCATGTGGTGGCTTCTAAAAGAGACTTTTTTTTACCTACAGAGTGCAATGTCTCCCTGCAAGTCGGCCTGCAGGATTTTTCTCTGCGATGTGCAATGCAGGGGTTTTGATGATTTTTTTCTTTTTTATCGTCCCGACTGGCCACGTGTGGTTGCAAACATCTTTTTTGGCAGTCTATTCAAGTAGATGTATGCGTTTTAGTAAATTATGACACCTCATCGTTAGAAGCCTTAATAATAGGTTAACTAACTGTAAACAAACATTTTAACTTCTTTTTAATTTTATTGAATTTAATACTCCATGTGTCCATGTGACTGCGGTCTTAACGAATTGAGCGCACAGAAACGACTATTACGGTGTGGGTAATTGTTGGATAACCCCACACACACGCGGAATATTCTTGCTTCTATAAGAAGCGGAAGAAATCACATAACGTGTGCGACGAACCAGGAAAACAATACTTATTTCTGCTTTTGTTTTACTGACTGCGAAATTCAGGAACATATCATACTTGTCCTACAATTGTTCGTAGAAAAAGAAATTCACATGCACATCGAAATCAAGTTAGAAAAACCACCGCACTTTGAAGGAGATCAAGCCAAACATCGAGTTTCTAAGCAAACAAATGCTCCTTTCGGCTTCATTTAAAAATAGTTATATGTATGTGTTTCAGAAAATTAGTACACCTCATTGGTACAAACCTTTAATAACGGTTTAAAAACAAATGTTCCTTTCGGCTTCATTTAAAAGTTCACATCATAGAAAGTAAACAAACAATAAAATCTACTTTATAGTTCAACCGTGAACTCTTTCTCCACGTCGTACGAGATGTTCACAATCTGTATACAGCTATTTCAATTAACGTTGTCAGATGAAAGTTTAAGCCTACGCAACAAGACAGCAGGGTTATATGGGATCTTTGCGCCTAAGTTCAACAAAATCAGCAGTACCTTGCTTGCCGTACAATAGCAAAGTATATGGAAGAGTTTTTAAAGCATAAAAATTAAGCAAATAACGTGAAAGAATAATTTTCAGATACAGTTTTCGTTTAAAACAATTTTTAATCCCACTCGTCTTTTTGTTTACCGGGTTAAAACGGGATGCAAATTTTAAATATGTGGGTACACGTGGAGCACATGCATGGTATGTAAATTAGAAGTATGAAAGACATTAACAGTATCCTGAAAAATATGGAACATGAAATTTTGTACTTCAAGGCAAGAACTAACAACTGAAAATGGAAAACAAAATCAGGATTCCCGCTGACAATAATCGGATGGTGCCAATTTATTACTTGTACTAAGAAATTAAAAGTTCCCGACAACTTCTGACAACCGTTAAACTAAGTCTGATTTGCAACTACCCACACTACCCTTCGGTCTTGTCGCGTAAGCTTGAGTCGGATCCGACAACCGTAGTTGAAATAGCTGTACACAAGCCACAACTACTGCCACAAGAGATAGGCAATAGTCAAGACCTTGGCCACACGAGATCAGTGAGTAATTCCCACTAATGAGTTTCATTTCTCGGATCGGCAACAATTTTTCTCGGGTCGTGAATCCCATTCTCCATCCGTACGATTCGTACGGTTCGACTGACCTGTACACACGACCTCAGCGGTCCTAAGCAGCAGAAACGGGCTGCAGTAAGGCCCACTAGTGAGATTCATTTTTTGGATCGACGACTATTTTTCTCGGGTGTTGAATGCCATTCTCCATCCATACGATTCGTACGGATCGACAAACCACACAAGACCTGAGCCACAAGAGATGCGCTGCAGTATTTCTAATTCCCACTAATAAGATTCATTTCTCGTATCGATAACTCTATTTCCCGGGTCGTGAATGACGTTCTCCATCTGCACGATTCGTAAGGATCGGCAACCTGTACGCACGACCTCAGCCACATGAGATCTGGGCTGCAGTATTTCTGAGTCCCGCTAACGAGATTCATTTCTCGGATCGACAACTCTTTTTCTCGGGTCGTGAATGACGCTCTCTATTCGTACGACTCGTACGGATCGACAACCTGTAAACACGACCTAAGCCACAAGAGGTGGGCTGCAATAAGTCCCACTAATGAGATGCACTTTTCGAATCGACTACCTTTTTTCTCGGGTCGTAAATGTCGTACGATTCGTACGATTCGTTACAGTTATTAGATTCATTTCTCGGGACGACAACTCCTTTTTTCGGATCGTGAATGATGTTCTCCATTCGTACGATTCGTACGGATCGACAGCCTGTAAACACGACCTCAGCCTCAAGAGATTCGGGGCTGCAGTATTTCTAAGTCCCATTTATGAGATTCAATTTTCGGGTCGACAACTCCTTTTTTCGGGTCGTGAATGACGTTCTTCATTTTTACGATTCGTGCGAAGCGACAACCTCTAAACCAAACTTAACCACAAGAGATGGGCTGCAATATTTCTAAGTGCCACTAATGAGATCCATTTTGCGGACCGACGGCTATTTTTCTCATGTCGAACGTACTTGTCAATCTCTCTTCTGCGTTTAAATATATTCCAGACTTTAGGATTGAGTTTTTTATTTACAGGTTATCGACTAAACAGTCGCATCTAGGGAAGCTCGATGTTGAAGGCAATGGATGAACGCACAAACCATGTAGCTAAATGAATGGCCGCAAAACGAACGAACGAACGAAAGCAGCGAATGAACGAACGGGTTCGTTCGTTCGTTCATACGTTATCTTGTCCGTTCTTTCAAGTACTGCTTTCGTTTGTTCGTTTTGTAGCCATTCAATCGGTCATATGGCTTGTGCGTTCATCTATTGCCTTCAACCTTCAGCTTCCTTTCATGTGACTGTTTACTCGTTAACTCATAATTAGTAAACCCGATCATAAAGTCCGAAGTATATTAAAACACAGAAGAGATAAGCATCTTAACGATAGCATTCCAAATATTTCCCCCCAAAAAAGGAAAAAGCGGACACTGCAAGCGCAAAAGGAACCCGTTTCGGGCGGAGCCTTCCCGTATAGTCCACTGCATAACTACGCTGGCTTGTAAGTGACCCATAACGGTGCTATAAAATTTTTTTCGTTGCCTTTTGATAGTCAATGATTTTATTATTTAACACATTTTGATTTTACTTAAATAAAGACATTCCTTGTTATACTTGTTGAATTACTTTACATGTATCTTACAGCTTTTATGTTAAGGAAACCAGTTACAACCCATTTATTGTGGTTGGTTCCTACCTCTGTAAGTAATCTTTTTTGCAATATGTAACTCTGTAGTTCAAGTTCATTAAAGGCATGTACACTGGGATTAACCTGCCTGCGTTAAGTCAAGGGACCCTTACTCAAAATGGCGACCAGAATCTTCAGTCAGTCTATAGGATAGATAAATCACTAGGAATTAAAGAGAATAGCAAAATCACGTTAACTATAAAAATTTACAAAGATAAGACACTACAGCTTTTGCCAAAATTCATGGTTTATCTCAGATTTACTGAATTACTGTCGTGTCGGTCGGACGGCTGGCTGGTGTCGTTGATCATCACGATGTCCTGTGGTTCCTTTGTAGCATAAACCCTTGGGGCAGATGATCTTGCACTGCAGCGTATCATTCCTTTAATCTTTTCTCTAAATCGGTGGTTTATCAGGGCATATGCGAACGGATTCACAGCGGAATTGAACATGATCATGGTGTGAGCAACAGAAAATACAACAGGGCTGATGTTGTAGGAGGCCACCGAGTCAAAAACGTGAAGTGTTAGGTCTGTAACCCAACAGATTGCAAACATGGCGCTGACAGTTACAACCATCAAGGTGACCCGCTTCCGTACCTTCAACACACCCTGTGTGCGGAGACAGATTTAATTAGAATAACCATTTTAGGCATATAAAAAATAGACTCTAAATATGGCCTTTAATATATAATAGAAGAAAGACCTCTAGTCTGCTTCCCACCTTCTGTGTATGACAAGTAACCCAATCAATGACAAGAAGCCAAGGGAAAAAAGAGGGAAAAAAGGAAATCAGCAAGCACGGAAGTAAATCTCTTGTCACCCACAGTCCTTGGTTTAATGTTTCAGATGGTGTAGCACGCGGTAATGAACGGACACGTGAATGTTATGACCTCTCACCCTATTCAGCCTGAGCTTTTTTGGTTTCTGAGCTTGGGAGAAGGGGGCCTTGATACTCCGACACATCGAGGATAGATAATACGTTTATAATGTGTCACTTCACATACAAATTACGTCATGATTTCAAAATGGCTGCCACCTTGGATTTCGGGCTTTTTCCAAAACATTTAGAAACTGTTACAATTGGCCAAAAGTAATTAAAAAACACTCAAACGATACAAAAAGTAAAATCACACTTTTGAGAGAACTGCCTGTCAAAATCTGGTTGACATGGCGACGTCAGCTTTGCTGAACAAGGATATGTCACACCAAATACTTCTCAGATAAATGTTAGGAAAAGTCACAAAGTTTGGTGGCTTTCACTTGTATGTTAAAAGAGTCAGCGCCGGCACGTTGTGCTCACCCCGCCCCCCTCCACGCCAAGGCTGAATAGGGTTAATACGCCAGCCCAACGTTGGCTGAAACCGTTTTAGAATCACTGAGTTTTCCTTCGTGTACGTTAAATCTTCTCCGTTTATTCTGTTCCCTAGACTTCACTTACTGCAGAGCCGTTGTGAATGTGGCTTCTCCACAAAAACGAGTAAGCACGTTAGCAAATGGAAAAGCAGGTTAAATTCAATAGGAAGCAAAATGTTTCCCAAAATATAGTTATCGTTCCGACCCATTGTGTTCTAATGTTCCCTACACGTCAGGTGTAAGAAGAGCCACACATTTCTGTCGGTAGTAATAACCACACCTTTACGTTGAATACCTTATTACATGAAATTTTGGCGGCACTTTAATTTAGCGAATTTAGCGATTTTTCAAAAAATCGCTAACTTAAAATGTACCAAAATTAAGTGTCGCTAAATATAAATCATCGCTAAATTAAAGTGAGTACTGTAGTGTCGTTACCTAATATGGACATACGGTAGAACCCGGATATTAGCGCACGAGGCGAGCTAAGTAATCGATTCTGTACAGTATTCACAAGCGTGAATTAAAGCGAGCATTCGAGTAAAGCATTTGCCTGTGTTAGAGCCACTAGAACACCGTTACATTGGCGACGAGGATTCAAGGCTACAACAGCGTATGATTTTAGACGATATTCATACCACAAACGCGTGAGACATGGCCACAGCGCTACCCGCATTCCCTGAGTTTGATGTCTCTGAAACGAGCACACAAGCTACACGATGGAAGAAATGGCTCTCGAGATTCCGAAACGTACTGGTCGCAATGAACGTGAAGGATAAGCCAAGACAACGAGCTCTGCTACTCCACTATGCCGGTGAAGCGACGAACGAGATTTTTGACACACTCTCAGACACTGCAGTAGGAGAAGGCGATGATCCGTTCGAAAAAGCCGTACAAGCCTTGACGAATTACTTCACTCCCAAACAAAACCGTGAGTACGAAATTTATGTTTTCCGTCAAGCCAAGCAAGAAAGCAGTGAAAGTATTTCAGCATTTCACACAAGGCTGAGACAGTTGGCAGTTACCTGTGAATTTGACGCCGTAGATCGTGAAATCAAAACCCAAATAGTTCAAAGCTGCAGTTCTCACAAGCTGCGTACGAAGGCGCTCGAGAATCCGTCGTACACCCTGACACAACTGTTGGATGCTGGAAAAGCCATGGAACTTTCGAAAACACAAGCCGCTAACATTGAGGAGAATCAATCCGTCAATAATTTGTCTTCACGTCGTGGAAATCGAAGACGAAGAAATCGGAAATCAAACAAAGATGGCGGACGCCAAGCCGACAAGAAATCACGTGACCGGAAGTCACGCAACGGTGGTTACGAAGATCGGAAATCAAGCCCAAAATGCCGAAATTGTGGCGGAGATTACCCCCATCATGGAGGAAAAACATCCTGCCCTGCCTATCAAGCCACCTGCCGAAGCTGTGGAAAATTGAACCACTTTGAGACCGTGTGCAAATCCAAAGACAAGGGTGAATGGAGTAACACACGCCGTTCCACAGTACACAAAGTTAGTGAAGAAGAATCAAGTGATGAAGATGAAGTATACACCTTCTCCCTAAGCACAAAAGCTTTGAAAGATAAACCCTTCTTTAAGATTAAAGTGCATGGTACACCTGTGACAATTATGGCAGATTCTGGAGCAAGTATTAACATTCTGGATGAGAAGGAGTACCGCAGGCTACCCAACCGCCCCAACCTTGAGCCAAGCAGTGTGAAGATCTACGGCTACCAATCGAAGGTCCCCTTCGTGTCCTTGGAAAATTCACCACCGCGCTCGAGTCGGAAACAAAGAAGCTTAGCGACAAGCTTTACGTTGTGGAGGGATCTGGTGGCTCTCTACTAAGCTGGAGGACATCACAAGGGCTTAACCGTAAATCTGTAAATCTGAAATCTGTTTTTAAACTCGTTAAGAAATGCCTGCAAGGGCAATGTCCTCAATATTTTAAAGAATATTTTAAACGTAATAACACAATCCATGCGCGCGCCACTAGACAAAGCAACCTTTTACATCCGCCTGCTGTGAGGACTGAGATCGCAAAACGATCCTTCTATTACTATGGTTGCACTCTTTTTAACGAACTATCTTGATGGTATTTTTCGTATTCATTTGCTTCTAAATCTTTTATTTGTACATAGTTTTCTATCTATATTATTATTAGTGTTAGTGTAATGCATATGTATGCATAGTTTTAGTACATTGTTGCGCTCAGGGCTCCCATTGATAACAGGCAACTTTTTGCATCTGAAGGGGCTACCCTGAGCGGTATAAATCAATAAAGGTTCTTCTTCTTCTAACCTACTTCAAACTGTTCAGCAAATCGGAGACCAACCGTCAAAAACGGAAACAAATGCGCCAGCAAATCTGATAGAGGAATACGATGACCTGTTTCACGGACTAGGCAAGCTCAAGAACTATCAGATAAAGCTGCACATTGATGAGAATGTACCACCTGTTGCACAACCGCACAGAAGAGTCCCTTTCCATGTACGTAAGCAGTTAGAGGAACAGCTACGACGCGATGAAGAGCTAGGTGTGATTGAGCGTATCGAAGGCCCTACCCCTGGGTGTCTCCTATAGTGGTTGCACCAAAACCAAAGTCTCCAGGCAAGGTACGCGTGTGCGTGGATATGCGCCAGGCGAACAAGGCGATAAAACGTGAGCGTCACGTCACACCGACTATCAAAGAGATGATCGGAGACTTGAAAGGAGCAAAAGACTTCACCAAACTAGATCTCAACCAGGGTTACAACCAGCTCGAGTTGGCACCGGAATCCCGATATATCACCACCTTTGGTACCCACATGGGCTTAATGCGCTACAAGCGTCTCAACTTTGGAATATCAAGTGCAGCTGAAATCTTCCAAAATGTGATCCGAGAGACTCTGGAGGGCATTGATGGTGCGAAAAACATCAGTGACGACATCTTGGTCTTTGGCAAGTCACACGAAGAACATGATCAGAACCTGAGGGCAGTCTTCCAGCGTTTGAGAGAGAAAGGCCTGACCCTCAACAAGAGCAAGTGTGAGTACAGCAAAGACAAGTTGGAATTCTTTGGGTACGTGTTCTCTAAAGATGGCATAGCATCAGACCCGAAGAAAGTTGAAGAAGTGGTCAATCTTTCGACACCATCAACAGCGTCAGAGGTTCGCAGCCTGTTGGGGATGACAAATTACTGTTCAAGGTTCATCCCAGACTATGCCACCAAGACTGAGCCCCTACGCAAGCTGACCCACAAGGACCAACCGTGGTGTTGGACAACAGAGCACGACCGTGCAGTTAACCAGCTGAAAGAAGCATTATCCAGCGCGCCCGTCACTGCCTACTTCGATCCAGAAAAGGAAACAG
>OZ024888.1:66800100-66827600 GCA_964017195.1 Siderastrea radians | reverse complement strand
CGTCAATAAGACACGCGGTAAGTGACTTTATTTGGTAATTTTAAGTCAAAACGAGTGAATACATACTTTATAGTCTAGCCCTGACAGCAGACAACAGTCATGAATGTCATTAAGACATGCTTTGTTCAAATTGTATCTCAACTCTTAACCCCATAATTATCACGCCAAAATCTCCAAATGCCCATTTTCAAAATGCTTTTCTTGTGAGTAAAATGAAACAGTTCGATGAATGGTTTTTCGGGTGTTCGAAACGAGCGCCATTTGCAGTCGGTTATCAATTTGATTGTTTATGAACGGCAGTTTTGTTGTATTTGAATAATGTGGTCCAAAATATCGATCGCCAAACACAGGTAATGACCTTTACTAATGTGAGAAAAGTAGCCTAGTACGAAATAAAGAATACAGATGGCGCAAACGTGTCAGTTTTAAGATAACAATTTAAATAATTTTATGAAAATTTGGGGGTACGAAAATTTATGCAGTTTTACCATTTTGGCGCCAAAAGTCGTTGAATACAATGTCGCTTCTACTCGCTCATTACTTGGACTGTGCTCCTTCAAAGATGGTGATTATTTATCAGAGTTTGCCAGAGCAGAACAGAAAAAACGAGAATAGAAAAATCAACTGACAAATCTTTTACTTTCTCTTTTTATTTTGAATTCAATGTCACCCTCTCTCTGAAGGATACAGTGTGCCTTGCATAGTTGTGTAAAGTGGTTTTCCGCTTTTAACCAGCTCCAAAGTTGAGTGGCTGTTGCCCGCTCATTACTTGGACTGTGCTCCTTCAAAGATGGTGATTTTTTTATGAGAATTTGTTAAAGCAACACAGAAAAATCCAGAATAGAAAGGTTAACTGACACATCTTTTACTTTCACTTTTAAATTTTGAATTCAATGTCACCCTCTCGTTGAAGGACACAGTGTGCCTTGTGTAGTTGTGTGAAGTGGTTTTTCACTTTTAACCAGCTCCAATGTTGAGTGGCTTCTGTCTGCTCATTCAGGGATCATGCTACTCCTTGAAGTCCTTGAAAAGTCCTGGAATTTAATTTTAGATTTCAAGGGCGCTTGAAAAGCGCAGATTATATAAACCTTGAGTGCAGATTTTAAAATCGGAGACAGAATTTTCGAAAATATGTGTCTCAGCCTGTGCTGTTGCATGCCCGGCGGAGGTGAACGCGTTTTCAATTCTGATTTAGCTTGTAGACGTTGTGTAGTAAGATTGGTTACAAGGTGTCAAAGATGAAAAACGTGCTGCCTATTGTAGGCTGTGCTGCCGATAGTTTAAATAAGCGAGTATAGGCCAAGCAGCTTTGAAGTTTCATATGGAAGGAGCAAAACACCAAACATGCGTTATGGATTCTGCAAAACCAGTTCCTATTGCAGACGATTTTCATGATCAAAGACACTAAAATCATGTTTTACTGCCATTCTGTGTGTTCAGGAGTTTTAAAGTTTTCGGGCCAGAATTATAACAATTTTATCCTTTCCAAAAGCCTGTTGTACCTCAGTGTTGTTGTCAGTAGGTGTCTACCATCAACTTTCAGTCAAAAACACAAACATTGCTTTCAGACTATATTGTTGGTCAGATTATTGTTGAGATTATTGTTTGGTATAGTGTTGCTTTATTGGATTATGTGTTTGGTTTTCTTCACCACATACAAGCCTTTTGGTCCCGTAAGAACTATGAACTTGTTATGCATCCCTGTTTATGAATTATTACAGACTTGATATTGATGTTGCATTTGTGGTCATTTTCCTTAACCCTTTACCGTCAGCGTTTTTCCCTTAGAAAAACGCATTTTTTACCGCTAAAGCGGTTTTTGAAGTGCTATGATGCCAAATGCCACTAAACTTTGCTACAAAAGCGTTTTCTTACATTTTAGCTCAATTTTGAGCCAGCTTCTGTTGTAAATTGTACATTATTTTGCTTTCACGCATGCGCATAAGCCAAAATTTGGACGTTTTTTTTTGTTTTGTTTTTTTTTGGCTGATTCATTTCTAATTTTTTCTCGCTTCTTTTGCTTTCCTTTTTCTCTCCCTTTCTTTTCTCTTTACCTTCTACCCTTTATCACCTTTCTATCCACTGGAAAAGTTTTGGCCTCAGTCCTTCTAAAAACCTGGAAATGGAACATTGATCAACTAGGTGACTTGGCAGATTTTACCACCAACTTTGCAGCCAAAATTGGACACGTTTTTCTGGTATAGCTCTGCCAGAATTTGGTCGATATTCAAAATGGACACACGTATGGATGGATCTGTCCTTGCTGTGCTAGCTGCTTATCAAAACAATCTGGTGACGTCAAAAATGATGACGTCACAAGTGGCTCAATGGTTCCCGACTTCAACGTCGGGAAAATACAACTCTTGACGGAAAAGAGTTAAAATGCAATTTATTTCCTGGGGGGGGGGGGGGGCTTTTTTAAAGTTGCTATTGACCAATGAAAACATTTCAAAAGATAATGCAAGACGAAGTAAACTTGCCATGAACACTCCTTGAAGACTCAGTTTTTGGTGCTTGAATACTCCTTGAATACTCCTTGAATTTTATTTCCACAAACCAGCACAAACTCTGCTCATTACTTGGACTGTGCTCCTTCAAAGATGATGATTATTTATCAGAATTTGTCAGAGCGGAACAAAAATAATGAGAATAGAAAAATCAATTCAAATATTTTACTTTCTCCTTTCATTTTGAATTTAATGTCACTCTCTGAAGGACACAGTGTGCCTTGCACAGTTGTGTAAAGTGGTCTTCCACTTTTAACTAACTCCAATGTTGAGTGACTACTACCCGTTCATTACTTGGACTGTGCCTCTTCAAAGATAGTGATTATTTATCAGAATTTGCCAAAACAGGACAGACAAAATTAACTCACCAGGACAGACAAAATTAACGCACAAATCTTGCAAGGAGGGAAAGGACAGTACAATAGCATTGCCATTTTTTTTTTCCATCAAAGTAGCAGAGGGTCAGATTGTACTGTAGTAGAGTCCTGGCCCTCATTGCCTACATGTACAGTTGTAAACAGGAACAGACTGAGTGATCCAACTTACTGAATAATGTACACAAGTGACCAAACACATCTAACAAAGGATTGGTCTTTTGTTTCATGAAGCAAAGGATTTAATTGGTTTCTTTTGTTTAGGATTTTAACAAAAGAAAACAGAAGATGGGGCCTCATTTTTTGGCCTTTTCTGGAAAACTAAGTGTAAACCGGCAGGGAAAAAAAACAGGGCTTGTTCTCTGAATACATTGAAGCCCACAGGCAAAAATTCAGGCACTTTCAAGCTAAAAAAGTTGACCAAAAAAAATCTCTTAGGGGACTTTCCACTAGCCTCTTCAAATGTTGTTTACCTATAGAGTGGTCCAAAACTGACTGAGTGATACACACAGCTGACCAGCATACCACTCAATAAGCCATGTTGTCACTCACTGAATTGAATATACGTTTCACTCAGCTGTTTATACCAACTGGTCAATTGTATAGACTGCTCGGTCGGTTTTGTGTACCCCTGTGCCAGTTGTGTTTTTCACTACAGCTGTTAAGTCAGTTATTTCACTAGGCGAGTTGTGTGGAGTTACCCACACATGTCACTGAGTTGTTCCACAGCTGAAGGAGCATTACTCACAACTGACAACTGACCTGAATGATACAAGTGACCCAGTGGTGTACACAACTGACTGAGTGGTAGCCGCAACTGATCAAGTAACTGCGTGGTACTCACAAGTTAGCAAGTGGTGCACACAACTCACAGAGTGATAAATGACTGAGTGAAACATAGTTGTAAAAGTTATGTGTTCTTAGTGGTGCACATAACTGACTTAGTAGACAAGACAGGTACCTGTAGTCACAACTGATGGAGTGTCAAACTGGTGGTCCACCCTGCTCTCCCAAGTGGTATAAAGACTGTATGTAATATTACTCAACTTACTGAGTGATCCACATAACTGATCTAGTGGTATAAAAAACTGAGTGAACTGATTGAGTGGTTTGCTCAATTGACTGAGTGGTATACAATACTGACCAAGTATTAAACACTTAACAGACTGAGCAATACAGTACATGTATGTACAACTGTCTGACATAGTATTCCATCTAACTGAACAGTAAGTGTTACTGAGGGCTGTTTTCTTTTAGAGCTGTAGTGGTATTTTTTAAATTTTGTATATAGCTGACCAAAATAAGTTTGTTTCCAGATCTTGGTGCAAAAACAAATAAACTTGAATAAGTGACATTCATTATTGCCTAATCATGGTGCGTACAAGTGGGTAATTAACATATCATTACTAATTTTTATCTTTTTTTTTTCAGTGGATTGCTGAATCAGATGGAGGTGGTTTCTGAACTGGGTGTGGTTTATCATCAAAATCACTCACTCAATCTGCATTTGTTGACTTCATTTGTCTATAACAACTAGAAAAGTACTTTAAATCAAAATGCCTTTTGAAAGGCCTTTTATTTTTGTATGGGTTTGGTTTTCATTATTTTGGCACATCAACTTAGGTGTTAACAAAAATGAAGCATACAGAATTTAATGCACTGTTTGGACTGGAATCTTTGCAGCTTTCTTATTTTTTATAACTACTGTATCTTACTCAGTGTCACTACAGTAGTAAAAAGGGCCCAGATGGCCCAAATGGAGGCTTCTGATTGGTTCTCGTTGGTTGCTAACCGGAAGTGCAACCGCTGACCATTGGTTGCTAAGGGGATGGTGGGCTCAAAACCGCTGACCGGAAAAAAGGGATCGTGGGCTCATCCAACCGGAAGTCATGTGATTTGGAAGGAGAAACCGCTGACGAGTATGAAAAAAGGATCGTGGGCTCAATGTGGGTTAAAACCGCGGAGAAAAGTCCAAAGTCCAACTGGGGCAACGGGGGTGATCGTTGACCCATATATGGCCCATATATGGCCCATATATGGATTTGATATGGTTTTGATATGGCACAAGTCCAATTCAAGCATAGGTATAAAAGGGTAAACCCTAAGGTGAGGGAGTAGTCACGATGAGTTTTTACATCACTCTGCTCAGCGATCAAGCACAAGGCACGGGGCAAAAATTTACGGCGCGACTGCCTCGTTCGTATTATTTGGTGGAAGATGATTGGGAAGTGGCGTTGGTACATATGTCCCACCCGGGGTTTAATCAATCCTTGGAAGATCAAACCAAGCAGAATTGGACGCAAGAGGATAGTCAAAAACATTGGATGAAAACAGATGTGAGATACATGCCAAAACGTACGGATGGAACGGCGCCCCTGAAAGTCACCAAACAAATTTATTTACCGCCCGGGTATTACCGCAATTTGAAAGAAGCCTGGATTGCCATTGCGTACGAAATGGAAAAACAACACATGGAGGTCATGATGGATATAGCGAAAATGGATGTGGACGATCAAGCCAAACGCAAACAACTAGCCGCGCTTAACCTGGCTCAACCCTATGTGAAAATCACCAATACGGGCGTCGCCCCCGAATTAGATTCGTTGTATGTCCTCATACCTGCCAATATGGAATTTGAAATGGAATGGAAATTCGCTGGCTTGATGGGATTGGTGAAAGATGGAACGCCCACGGAACGCGTGGTGCAAGAAAAGAATTATCTGGTGAAACATATTGTGGATTACAACGATCGCCATAAATGGTCACCCACCACCGGTCCTGCCAACAAATATCCACCTTTTGGTCATGTCTCCGTCAGCTTTACCCACCCCGATTTCGATTATTACTTCTTCTTGGGTCCGAATCTGAGTCGTCAACCCTTTCCCAGTACGCCGACGGTCAAACCGCAACAAGGACAACAACAATTGATGATTTACACGGACTTGGTGGCACCGAGCATTGTGGGAAATCAAGAAAAAGGGTTTTTACGTACCTTGGATGCGGGCAATACCGACCATCAATTTGATACGACGCAACGGATCTATTTTCCTCTAGGCAAGACCATCTTTGACAGCCTTGAGATAGACATTCAAACAGCGAATGGACAGCCGGCTCCGTTCAAAGAAGGCCGAACCATTGTCACCCTTCAACTCTCCCGAAAAAGTCAACGAACATAAATAAAGAGCACAATAAAGTATCATGGAACATCCTTTATTGGTCCTTCATTTTGTTGACAACAAGTAGAAAAAAAAGAGTCCTTTTTTTACGCGAAGCTGATACAGGTTTTCATCCGTGAAACGGCTTGGGTTTTGGTGTGACCCAGAAAGTAGAGGGTTTTGCGGTGGGGCTCATAGCGATCGCGCAGTTCTCCCCAGAATCCTTGTAGGGCGTTGCCGTCTTCATAACAAACACCATACCACAAAGGATTGTCTTTCCAATCGGTCTTGACATGCTGGACAAACTCCGGGTCTTCTTTCCATTCTTCATGGAGGACTTCAAGGACGGAAAGAGGAACGATGTGTTGGCAGCGAGGACATAGGAGGGTCTGATCGTTCTGGTGGTATTGGTTGACACAGGCGACATGACAAGGTTGACCACAGCACCTCAACGTGGTATAATTGGCGACAGGCGTCAAACAAATCACACAGGGGTCGGGTTGCGCCATCAGGCCAAAGGATCAAAGAGTGGATTGGTCAAGAGCTGAAATTCGATGAGGGTGATGATGCCTTCTTGACGGAGTCGAGACACCTCTTGGTAAGGGAGTTGGTAACGCAAAGGTTGGACCAGCTCTAAGATTTGTTGTCGGATTTGTCCTAGACGTTATAGGATTTGCACGGCTTCCGGACTGATCTTATCGCCCATTCACCACCGGTAGAAGTTTTTTAAAGTTAATAAACACAATTCGTTACGACTGAGATGTTTGGTACTATGAAGACGAAGCAGTTCAAAATAAGAAGCTTTGAAGCGGATCTCCTCCAAATCTTTTTCCAACAGAGACAACAAGGCTCGTAGACGATCAATCACTTGTTGGGCTTCTGGGCAAAGGATTGGATCATCCATTGAGTGTGAAAGATGGAGGGGGACGGTGGGTTTTTTTTTATAGAGAAACAAAAGGGTCACGTGGGATGGAAGGGGCCAATGAGATAAAGGCCCATCATGCTTTGGGAGGGGACGGGGTGGGGGGACCCCCCTCCCCCCTCCTTAGATAGCCCATGAGGCATTGCGCGGATCGGGGTATATAAGTCAAGGGAGGCCACAGGACGTCACTCTTAGCTTTGAGTTCGTGCTTGGCTGACTTATGTTCTTTGGTGAAGTGAAAAATGTCCACAACGAGAAGGCCCTTGGGCTCCTTAGCCAGTGAAATGAATGTGGGAGGTCCAGACGCGTTGAGGAGGAGAGCGGGACAGGAATTAACCCCGTTGGACCGCCATACGAGACGGGTGATGGAAAGGCGGGAAGAAGCGTGGCGCCCCCTCAACAAACATCGCGTGGCGGCGTTCATCCGCATGTTGGTCCTCTACGTAGTGGAAACAGAGAATAGTCACCCCCGTGGAGTCCCACACCCAGAGATCGTGAAGATCCTGCACAAGGCCCTGATTACAAGGATCATCCCCTTTATTTGTCGGCGGATAGTGGCGACCATGGACGAGCGGTTTTGGATTATTAGTTTAGAGGATTTTAACGAGTTGGATTATTATTTGATTAACCACCTGCCACGAGTGCATGCAGCGGACCGTTGGCAGGAGATTGCCTATTTTTTTAAAGAAGTGGTGAGACAGCGGGAAGAGTACAAACGGATGGAGCGGGAGAGGAGAGAGCGGTTGCGGGATCAAGTGCGACGTGTTTTGTTTCCTTGAACATTTTTTTTTTATTCCTGTTGAGTTTATTGTGAGTCAAGGCTGCTGTGCGTCAAGACCAACTATTTATGACCAAGTGCAAAAACCAGTGTTGTCAGTTTTTTAAAATTTTAATTAAAAAGAAGAGTTCATGTTTTTTACAAAGGGTT
Source organism: Siderastrea radians (assembly GCA_964017195.1). NCBI lineage: Eukaryota > Metazoa > Cnidaria > Anthozoa > Scleractinia > Rhizangiidae > Siderastrea > Siderastrea radians. The sequence continues at coordinate 66,819,714 of OZ024888.1, read as the reverse complement.
GTCTGTGTTCTTTTGCCACGCGGGTGTTCCTATTTACAATTGGAAAAAATAAAAACTAAAAAAGGACTATGTACAATTCAAAAAAGTAAAAACTAAAAAACATTACAAATGAAAGTCTTCGAGTTCCATGCGTAATTGATCAATGTTCTCGGGGAGACAGAACGTGCGGTTGAATAAGGCTTGAATTTCGGCTCGGGTTTTTTCGTCCACATCCCGGGATCCTACCACGGCACTGCTTTGATGAAGGGTGGGCTTTTTGGGTCCCCAAGGGACAAATTGACTGCCAGTGACCAGGGTGGCGGCATTCTCGTTGACTTGGTAGTAATGGTCCGAGCGGTACCAGGATTGACTGGGGATGTCAAAGAGATAGACGGGTTTGCCTAAATCCATAGCCAATTGCACGGTCCATCCGGTGCCTCCTTTCACGCGTTTATGATCCGGTTCCAAGATGCCAAAGGCATAGATGGTATGGGCTTTCTTGGCCAATTGATAATTGCGTTGCAGCAATTGCAGGGTGTAAAAATGACTGGGCATTTTTTTGCCTAGTTTCTCCGCTGCCTGGTGAAGATGGGGGTTGGCCAACATCAGGACTTCCACCGTAGAAGGGGTGATGAAAGTGGCTCGAGGATGGTTCGGGGGGACCAGGACTTCGAGTTGCATCCCAAAGTGTTTGGCCTGTTCTTCGACGAGGGTATCCGTACCTTTGGCTCCCCCTGTGTAGACCACATGTCCATGACCCACTTGCAGTTCCAAGGCACCGAGATCTTGTTCTCCGATCATGTCGATGTCGGGTGGCATTGCTTTGAGAATGACGACTCAGGGAACGCGGGGGCCGTCTTAAATAGAGACACCTGACCAATGGGAAGACAAGAGGTCCTTATTTGGAGAGGCAAAAGCTGACCAATGGGAACCTGAGAGGTCCTTATAGGGTCATGAGAAGCTGACCAATGAGAGCCAAGGGTCCAAGGTATAAAAAGGCATGGGGGTGGGATGAAAACCTTTGAGCACGATGTCTGTCGATCGGAAGAGAAAGCCAAGCGTCCACCCAGAGGGGAAGAAGAAGAAGAAGAACACCATTCAAACGATGACGCCCGTGGACTGTGATCCGGTGGTAGGGGAGGTGGTGGAAGATACCCGAGCTGCCGTCGAAGAGATGATGAAAGAATTGAATGACATGGTGGAGCAATCGACACAGGCATTGACGCCCACGTATGACACTGCGGAGGACAAGGAAAGAAAGTCGGTGGACTATATGGTATGCCCTTGCCATGACGTGCGTTTGGAGGCCCGAGAATCTCAAAAGGGATGGAAGTATGTGAAATGTCCCATGCAACCGTGTTTGCTGTTTTGTGGACAAGATCAAGTCCTGGAGTATATGAAAGCCGTGTATAGTCAACCTCATGTAGAAGTGTTGGACATGTGGACTTGTTTGCAGTGTTTTTGCCGGGAACCCGCCACGCTGCAACAGAGCCATTCCACCCAGAACCCCGATCGCTTGTTTCTGAATTGTTCCAAGAAACAGTGTGGCTTCTTCCGATGGGCCGATCAACCCATGGGTCCCAAGTACTGGAGTTGGTTTCATGACAACCCGCCCAAGAAAGCCGACCAACAAGCTGAATCTCCTTTGTCTACCCGTGATGCGCAAGGATATCCCAAGAGGGGCTATGACATCCCTGGCCCACCCCCTCGAGCCCCAAGGAAAGAGGATCGCCCCCTGACAGATTATGAGAAACAATTGTTGCGAGAAATTCAAGAGCTCAAGAACCGTCAAGAAATGATGATCGCCCCAGCGCCGCCACCCCCCAAGTACAGTGACAGTGTGGACAACTGGCAGAAAGGTCTAGAGACCGTCGCCTGTGGCCGTCTAGGTCTCTTTTAATGTATTAAAAAGGAGTAGGAATAAAATGATGTTATCAATGTGACCATGGAGTCTGCTGTGTCGTATGCGTGGGAGTCTCTCTTGTCCCTGGCGCAATGGCAATGCCATCAATCCCTGTGCCAAGTGTTATATGATCATCAACCCGGGTCCAAGATCCCTATTCCCCCATGTCCCGAGGACACGCATCCTCTCCACGTCTTTGAAGAAACCCACGTCGACCGTAACCTGTATCGATGGGTGGTGTTTGTCGTATGGTTAAAAGCCCACCCAGAGGCGTGGCGATGGTATCGAATCATTCAAAAGGCGCATCCCCACACGGTCCCCACCATATCGACGTTATGGGATGAATGTCAGAAAGTATGGCCCCTCGAAAGAGAACCCAACGCTGGAGTTCGTCCTCAGGGTTAAAGAGAAGCAAACGCCCTGTCTCGTCAACGAAGAAGAAAAGCAATGTCTCGCAACAATGGTTAAGCCGTTACCACGATCCTAGCGCCCCGGGGAGTTTAGGTGGGGTGCAACGGTTTGCCAAAGCCCAGGGTCTCCCTTTGAAAAAAGCCCAACGACTCTTGGAACAGGATGTGGGCTACACCTTGCATAAACCCCGACGTCGTCGTTTTGCTACCTTACCCGTGGTCGTAGGGGGGTTAGACGATCAATGGGCCGCGGATTTAGTGGAAGTGCAACGTTTGGCCAAACATAATCGGGGTATACGCTACTTGTTGACCGTCGTGGATGTCTTGTCCAAGTACGCGTGGGTCGAACCGTTGAAAACCAAAACCGGCGTGGCCCTAGTGAAAGCCTTTGAGAAGATTGTGAGACAAGGACGTCACCCCAACCGATTGCAAACGGATCGAGGGAAAGAATTTTACAATCGGACCTTTCAACGATGGGTCGACGAGCAAGTCATCCAACATTTTTCCACCGAAGGGGATGCCAAAGCCAGTGTGGTGGAACGATTTAATCGGACCTTGAAAGAACGGTTGTACCGTTATTTGACCACGGCCAACACCTTACGCTTTGACAATGTCTTACCCCAGTTGGTGCAAGGGTACAATGCCACCCGTCATCGAAGTATTGGTATGCCCCCCGAAAACGTGACGTGGGACAACGAAGAAGCCGTGTGGAAACGATTGTATGCCAAACGATTGAAAGGTCGGAAAAAACCCCAATTCAAAGTCGGGGATCGGGTTCGTCTCAACACGATTCATCGTACCTTTGAAAAAGGCTATCTCCCCGGTTGGACCGAAGAAGTGTTTGTGGTGCATCGCGTGATCCCGGGCCCCGTGCCCACCTATAAGATTCAGGAATGGGATGAGACCCCCATCCAAGGCACGTTTTACGAGGAGGATTTACAAAAAGTCCAGGTGTCCGATGTATTTCGCATCGAAAAGGTACTTAAGCGTCAAAAAGATCGTTGGTTGGTCAAGTGGAAAGGGTGGCCAGACAAGTACAATAGTTGGATTGCTCGTGGTGACGTGACGTCCCTTCGACCGCGCAAACGACGCCGACGACGCTAAACAATGACGTGGGTCCCCAACTCTTCGTTTTACGTGACGTTGATGAGTCATGCGAGTACCAAGGAGTTTCCTGGCAACAAGAGTCATCATTTCAAAAACCGATTGCCTAAACCCATTCGATTTATGGGACGAGGATGGATGGTGGGCATGGTCAGTTTATCCTTACCCACCATTCCAGTGCTAGCGGAAGAAGGAGGCGTGGGCGATTCCCATCCTTTGTTGTACGTACGATGGCACGAACGGGTGTATGTCCAAGACGATCAAGGGAACGATCGCTGGTACCATGAACGCCGCGAACTCACTGTCTACGGGCGAGATATGAGAAAGGAGATGACCTCGTTGACGGGAGTTCAATTTTTTCATCAACTGGTCTATCGTTACCAGCAAGAACGGGCGAAACAAACCGTCCCCAAAAACAAATGGGCCGAGGACAATGGCCTCAAATTGGCCCCGACCTTTGAATGGACCTCCGAAGGGGATTTGTTATTGAATAGCAAGCCCGTGGATTACAAACGACAAGTGGCGCACGTGTCATGGGGCAGAACCTTGGCCCTGAGAATGGGATGGATTGAACAAGTGTCCCCCGGCCAGTATCGATTGGGTCCGAATCTCTTGCCAGAATTTCAAGGCATGTCTACCATTCCCACCCCGACGGATGTCCGCGATGCCGCCAACAAACCCCTCTTTTGGAAAGTGGAGGGGGATTATCTGAAATTGAGTCTATCGTGTCCTTGGCGGTTTGTGAATTTGAACGGGACCTTTCGTGTCCCGTCGGAATTTCCCGCCGTGCGTCCTTTACACGTGTATTGTGATGTAGGCACCAGCAGTATGGTAGGGGGGTGTATCACGGATCTGTTACGAGAAATCAAGTACCATCCTCAAAACACCACCCACTTTGAACCTCGACATATTCAATATGTCCCCGTACGCAATGAAGTGGTGGAGATCGTGGAAACGCAGATGTCCGAAATCAATGGGGATCTCGTGACATTTGGCGAAGGGCATACCCTCCTAACCCTCCACTTTAAAAGGGAGGTGGTGGTGTGAAGCAGACAAAAATGTCGTTCTACGTGACGTTACCCAGTCATTCCAACCGACGTGAATTTCCCAACAACCAAGCCAATTCCTTCAAGATTCGTCTACCGAAACCGTTGCAGTTATCCGGAGGGGGATGGCAAGTGGGGTTGAGTGCCATTTCCTTACCAGATGCGCGCGTCAATTTGTATGAGTTGGTGAAGAAAAATGGGTACGTCATGGGGACGTCCTGGGACCAAACCTATCCCAAACCGGATGGAAAAGACGGGGAAATGACCTCGCGAGTAGACACCGCGCGAACCATCATCAATGACGTGAAAGATTTGGATTGGGTGGTGGATGGTGTGAGTTTCATGAAAGCCATCATTGGTCACTTGGAACAACAACGTATGGAATTGGCCGTTCAAGGTGGTCGGTTTACCAATGATCAAGGCAAGCACACTTACGTCAAGTTTCGTTGGGAAGGCGAGGATCTGCTCATCGACAACACGAATATCTGTCATTGCGGCAACAAAACACCAGCCCTGACTATCTACACCAAGTTAGCACTCAAGATGGGATGGTTACGTCAAATTGACACTGTATTGATTTTGGGGCCAAACTTACAACAAGAATTCATCGGCGATCAAATCCCTAACATGACAAAACCAGCCGTTGACAACGATTGGAACGATGTAAACAACGATCAGAGCAAGGCGGTCTTTTGGACGGTGCGTTCGTTTTTACCGGATTATTTACAATTGAGTATGAGTTGTAATTGGCGTTTCACGAACTTGAATGTAGCGTTTCGAACGGTGGTGGGGGAACCCACACGATCATTGCACGTGTACTCCGACGTGGCAGGCAGCACTGTGGTGGGCAATCGCGTGACCGATTTGTTGCGTGAAATCCAGTACAAGCGACAAGCACGTGGCACCATCTACTTTGAACCGTTGCACATTCAATACATGGCTCTTCGTAACGAGGTGGTGGAAATGATTCACGTTCAAGTGGCCGAAACGATTGGTAGAGGAGGAGACTTGGTCAAGTTTGGTGAAGGCCATACCATTGTCACGTTACACTTCAAAAAGACATAAAAAGGGGGCGGCCAAGGGAGTGTCCCAATCACAAGATGCCCAAGACAAGAGTGCGTCGAATGAGACGAAGAAGAAGAAGAAGGCAACGAGGGGGTTTATTCCCCCTGGCTGCCCTCATTCCAGCCTTGATTGCGGGAGGCAAAGCCGTGGCGTTGGGTGCCGCGGGTGGTGCCGCGAGTTACGGGGCTAAAAAAGGGTTGGAAGCCGCTTTTCGGAAAAGAAGACGATGAGGACGGTATAAAAAGGGGGTCACGTGAAGCACAGACAAAAACGTTTATCCCTGGTGAAGAAGGTACCATGCGTGGGGGAAGTTTGACACGATTTCGAACCGACGAGTGGTATGATCAACAAGGCAAAGGATTGATGACGGATCTGATGCGCGGGGGGTTGCAAGGTCTTATAAGGACGCGAAATCCTTTAAAACTGCCTAGTAATATCAAGAGAGGATTGGAAACGGGTTTGACACGAGGTATCAAACGCAAAGCCGAAGACGTCCTTAAAAAGGAAATCACCAAACAAGCCAAGAAAGCGTTGAGTAATAAGAGCGTGAAAGACGCCGTGCGGGTAGCCACGGCCTTATTTCCCAAACAAACCAAACGGGCGCGTGATATTTTGGGCGTGTGAACATGGATCCCGTGCATTCACGACCTCGACGGATTCGCAGTAATCGAGGGTTGTCTCAATGGGGTGGACTGTATCCGTTTTGGAAACTCAGGAGAGGACAACGTGGCGGTTGGTTGAGTCCCGAGGTGATGAGAGTCCCCGGGTTTGATTTGAGACAACGTTTAGCACGACGACGGTATAAAAACCCCTCACGACGACGACGGGGTACCAGTACTCGACGACGACGACGTTAAACATGCCTGACGTGAGTACACAAACCGCCCCGGCTCACGAGCGTTCCGAAGGGACCGTCAACTCGGCGTTACGGATTTTCAAGGTGCCACCGACCGACATTAGCATCAATGCCTATCGCATGGTTACCATTCAACCCACCACCACGGGTATCAATCCCATGGAATTCATCATTCCGGGATTAGACGATTTTGTGGATTTGGGACGCAGTTACTTTACCATGGAATTGAGATTGCAAAAGAGTACGAACGATGACTTGGTGGCCAATCAGAAATTGTGGCCCGTCAACAATTTGGCCCATTCCATCATCAAACAAATTGACTTGCAATTGAATGGCACGTTGATCAGTCCACAATCCGAAACTTATCATTACAAAGCTTACCTGGAAACCTTGCTGAATTATGACCGAGAAGATGGCAAGACCGTGTTAGGACCCCAAGGATGGTACAATCAAGTGGATTCCCCGCCCCAATGGACCAACAACAACACCAACAGTGCCACACCACATCAAAATTGGCGTGATCTCAGTGCCAATCACAAAGGGGCCTTGGCCGCCATGGTCGCTGAAGTGGAGAAGTATGCAGGAGGTCTTACCCACAGTCTGGTGTTTACCCCCCACCTGGAAGTGTTTCACACTGGCAAACTGTTAGTGCCTGGCATCGAAATCAAGATGAAATTTCATTTCAATGGCCCCAGCCTGTTTTTGAATGGAGTGGCTCTAGCTGGTCGATTGATGGAAGGGGATGTGAAACTACGGTTTCATCTCTGCCAACTGCGTTTGAATGACGCCATCTACCAGAGTATATCTAGCAAAAGACACAATGAAGGCCAAGTGGCTGCTTACCCGACCGTCCGCAGTGAAATCCGGACCTTCACCATGCAAGACAACCTGGTCCGCTTTGATATCCCCAACCTGTTTCAAAACAGAATACCTGACCGATTGATTGTGGGGTTGTTGGACAGCCGAGCCTTCAATGGAGATGTGACCCGAGATCCTTTCTGTTTCCAGAAATTTGGACTGAGCTCCATTAAACAGATTGTCAAAGGCGAAGAATACCCTTATGAAACCCTGCAGTTAGTGCACAACAATGGCACCCGAGATAATCTAGGCTACTTCCGTTTTCTGCAAGCCAGTGGTGCTTGGTGTAAAAAGAAAGGCAATATGGTAGAACTACTGGATTGGGGCCAAGCTAAAAATTGTACCTTGTACATGTTTGACAATGTGGCCAATGGATGTGCTGACAGTCAAAACCTCAACCCCAAGCAAACGGGCGATTTACAGCTGGTCTTGGAATTTGGAGCCGCACCCGGTGTCAATATAACCGTGCTCGTGTATGGAGAATTTGAGAACTTGCTGGAGATTGACAGGAACGGAGCCGTGTTGTATAACATTTACCAGCACTAAAGAAAGAAAAGATGGAACACGTGGCCTTGAATAATGTGCAATTGGATTATTTAGCCCGAGACGACCCCCACTTGAAACGTTACTTTTACGGGACGGTGGCCTGTGATCGACTACCCCAGAGTCCTGTCAAGACCCAACCCCAAGGGTACATTGTGAATACGGACCCACACGATCAACCGGGACAACATTGGTTAGCGGTGTGGACGGATGGAAACGTGTGTGAAATCCTGGACAGTTATGCTTTACCCATGGACACGTACGTGCAAGCTACCCCGTTACGAGATTGGATTGTGCAATATTGGAAGTATGTGGTGACCAATGGCAAGTCCCTGCAAACCATTTCAAGCAAGAGTTGTGGGGATTACGCCTTGTTGTACTTGAAAGCCAAAGCCCGTGGACGAACCTTGCAAGACTTTTTAAATGAGTTTTCCGATCATGATTATGTAAGCAATGACCATCAAGCCGGTCAACGCCTTCAACAATTGATTGTAGGCCAAGAAGCCAGATGGTATCAACTTTGTTGTCATCCGTTTCATCAATGTAATGGTTAAATAAAATATGTTGGAAAAAAAGTGTGTCGGAGTCGTAGCTCAGTCGGTAGAGCCTTTGGATCCCCCGAAAAACAGGTGTTGGGGGATCGTGCGTGGGTTCGAGTCCCACCGATTCCAATAAAAAGGTGCCTTTTTTTTTTCTAAGGGTAGTTCGTCATCATGCAAACGGGGAAACCGTTTCGTTTTCATACCCCCTCTTCTATCTTGGTGGTGGGACCGTCGGGATGTGGCAAAACTGTGTTTACGGAAAAACTCTTGGTAGACAACCCCGAGTTGTTTGACACCCCACCAACCCAAGTGCATTATTGTTATGGGGCGTGGCAAGATCGATTTCGAAGCATGCAAGATCATGGGGTGGTGTTTCACGAAGGGATTCCCGATCATGAGGCGTTGTTCCAATGGTTTCCTGAAGGACAGGGGGTCCTGGTCTTGGACGATTTAATGGACGAAGGGAGTCACGATAAACGCGTGTTGGATTTATTCACCAAACATTCGCATCATCAAGGGGTGACGGTGCTCTACTTGTGCCAAGACATGTTTCCCGTGGGTCGCTATGCCAAAAGTATATCCCGCAATGCCCATTACATTGTGGCGTTCAAGAATCCCCGAGATCAATTAGGGGTACGCAATGTCATGCTGCAATCGTTTGCGACGACTTGGAAAGACACGTTGGAGACGTTTCATCAAGCCACCACCCGCCCGTATGGGTATTTGGTGTTGGATTTACACCCCGCCTCCTCCGATCAACAACGTGTGTTGAGTCACCTGTTAAAAGACGAAGGATGGACGCGCACCTATCAAAAGCGACTATAAAGGGACCCTTTGAACAGGAAAAAAAGAGAGTAATCATGGCCGATGATGACGACCGTCAACCTCCGCAATCGTACGATACCGTGGCCCCGGCGGGGGTCGGGGCGTCCAGCAGCAATCAAATGTCCACAAGCGCCTTCCAAGATTTGTATATGACGGGAGACCAAGGCCTTCTCGACGTCGCCATGGAGGAAATTCACCCCGATGCCCTCCATGAGTTTTTATCAAGTCTTCCCTCGCCTCGTACAGTCGCGGGCTGGCCCGATGTAGATGGGGCACCCCCTGCACAGGCCTCTTCCCCCGCAGGAGTAGGAAGTCGAGCATCCCATTCACCCTCATTCCATAGCCCCCAGACCACCCCGGAGTCCCCGAGAAGTCCACCTGGTTGGCGAACAGCGCCAAGTGGTCGGACAGCAGCGGGTGCTGGGGGTGATGGTAATGGACGTGGTGGTGGACGTGGTGGTAGTGGTGGGCGTGGTGGTGGACGTGGTGGTGGACGTGGTGCTGGTGCTGGTGGTGCTGGTGGTGCTGGTGGTGCTGGTGGTGCTGGTGGTGCTGGTGGAGGTGGTGGAGGAGGAGGAGGAGGTGGTGGTGGTGGTGGTGGTGGTGGACGACGTGGTGGTCGACGCGGGCGACGACGACGAACCCCCACTTCGCCTTTGACACCTGCCTCCAATCCAGCCACCCCTCGAGGATCTTGGACGTCTGGGAGTCCACCCCCTCGTACCTTGCGTCAAGCGGATTTACAACGACGTTTACGGATGCTATTACAAGATCAAGAACAATTAGCCCAAGGACGGGAAATTGCTAATGTCACCATGACCAATAGCATTGTGACCAGTTATAAACAGGGAGGACGTCCTAGTGTACAAACCTCGTCGTCCCGGGTTTCGCCGTGAGGATGAAAACCGTCGTGTCGTTATTGAATGGATCTCGACGTCCTGGCATCCCCTTCCCACCGGAATTGTTACAACGGATGGATTCCTTGTATGCCTTTTACCATCAACAATGGTGGTGTTATCGAAAAATGTTGAATCATTACAAGTGTATCAATGCCTTGTTCAATGGCATGGCATTACTCCTGATGGCCGCAGGCATGATTGCTGGACCCCTTTTGGACAACAGCACGTTGGTAGCCTGTTTAGCAGCGGTGGGCACCGTCGTCAAAGGATGGAATGATTTTAAAGAATATCGATTTAAAGTGACCATGAGTCGGTTTGCGTTTACCACCTATGCCAAAGCCTTGACCGAATTGAAGACCTATGTGAGGGGTATTCCCTTGGAGGACCTGGAAGGATTTTTAATCAAGATGCAAACCTTGGATGATACCATTGTGGATTTCACCCCTCCGTTACCCAAACGATGTCTCCAAGATTACCATCGTCATTTTGTGTACCAACCCTTGGAAGCCCTATGCTATGTAGACGGATGTCCTCGTCCCTTGAAACCCAAAGACTACTGGATCCATAAAAAGCCGCTCCCTCCCAGTCCTACACTCTTAGAACCATGGCCGTCCAACGACGACGACGACGCAGAAAAAGGAAACAACGAGGAGGAGCTTTAATACGTCGCAAACCCCGTTTGGTGGATAAAATTGCCCATGGCATGAGTATGTTTCTCTCAGGCCCCGCGCCTGGGTTTGGACTTGCTTTAGGCAAATTAGGCGGTCAAGCCTTAAAAGGCATTACCGATAATGTACAACATTACCGACGACAACGAGGTGGGGGTTGGTGGTCCGATTTCAAACGCAATACCCGTCAAGGCTATAAAGAGACGCGAGATGCCATCAAACAAAACAAAGCCCTTCAACGTCTATTGATGAACCGTTCATGGTGAGGAGAAGAAGATTACGACGACGACGCCGTCGTCAACGAGGTGGTTTTTTAAACCTATTGGTCCCCGCCATGGTAGGATTAGGGAAAGCCGTGGCCTTGGAAACGGATAAACGTATAAAACGCACGATCCAAAAAGCCAATCAACGCTATCGTCGTCGTCATCGGTAAAAGATGCAACGTCTTCGACGTCAATTACCGTTTTTACGGTCCATGTTACAAGAAGCCAATGGTTCCAAACGTCAAGAGTTGTTACAACATGCCAATGCCGATCAAATCAATGCTGTGAGTGAATTGGTTTTGAACTTCTTAAAAAACAAGATTTCCGTCACCCCACCCATGCTGGCTAACCTTCAACCCTATAAAAAGGTGCTACGCGATTTGGGACGTCGTCGACATTCCGTCAAAAAACGTCGTCAGTGGTTAGTCCAACAAAAAGGACGCGGCTTGTTTCAAGGACTTCACGAGGTGTTATGTCAATGTGCTCGACCGACCCGTTAACCCTGGCCACATGGATTACCCTGTTACAAGAGGCCAATCGGGCCACCGACCGGTGGAAAGACGCCTGTTCTTATTGGAAGCATAAATATCACCTGTTGTATCGAGAGTACCAACATATGTTGAGGTCCCGTCTTTGTGAGAGCTGTCGTGAGATAGAAGACGGGGAACTTTGCCCCGACTGTAGTCAACCCCTATGGACGAGGTCTACATGATTCCCCAGAAGGACTTGAAGCAACTCATTCAATATTACAAAAGAGAACTCACCGAAAATGCCTTGTTGAACAAAGCCGCGACGCTGGCCGCTAAAAAACATGTCTTGTTAGCCAATCCCGAATTACCCCCCGCTGTGGTCAATGCTCAAACCAAACCGTTGAGTCAAGAATTAATCAAGTTAACCAAACGCATTCGTCAATTTCCTGGAGGCGTGGGGGTTGGTGCCCCGGGGGCCCCGCCAGGCGAAGAAGAAGAAGAAGAAGCCGGGGATTTGGTGACGGGACCCGTGGAACAATGGTTGAAGCGCATGATAAAAGGAAGTCCGTCGACTCCCAAACCTACCATTACCCCTGCAACCAAGAAAGGCAAAGGAGCAGCCACCACTAGTAAGATTGTCAAGAAAGGGAGTCCATCCACTAGTCGAGGGGATCTACAATCGCGTTTAGAAGCCGTGCGAGAACGTCGCAAGACTTGGGAAAAGCATTTAGCCGAAAGTGGTTTCACGAAAGGCAAAGGCAAAGGCAAAGGCAAAGGACCTGCCCGAGAAGTGGAACGATTGAAACCCTTACCCGGGTGGGAAGATTGGTACCAAGGCAAAAAGTTACGACGTCGGTTGGATTACGACAGTGACTAAAACATGCCCACCCACAGGAGGAGGAGAAGGGGTATCAAACGGAAACGCACCCAACGAGGAGGGGCAGTGGATGTCCAAAAATGGATTGCTAAAACCGGCAACGAATTTCATTGGCCTGGCTATCAGTACATGGGCCCTGGCACGCATTTGACCAAACGTCTAAAACGGGGGGATCCCGGGATCAATCGCTTGGACCAGATTGCGAAACAACACGACATTGATTACAGCCGTGCCAAGAATTTGCAAGATAAATGGAAAGCCGATACCAAGATGATCCAAGCCATTGATCGGTTACCCGGCAAGAAAACCAAGACGGAACGGGTGGTCAAGAAAATCATGCAAGCCAAGAAACGTTTAAAATTGTAAACTTTAATGACACACCGTACCATGTTGTGTAAATAAAAAATGAAAATGTCTGATTGGTTCGTTGTACTGTCTCAAACAGGATTCTCAAACAGGATTCTGGAGAACCCCTTGTGATGTAGACAAAAGGATCCAGTTGATAAAAAACAAATGAAAGTCACTGTCTCTTTGATCGTTCTACCACAATGTCACGATTGAATGTTCTGCCAAATACGGAAACGATTGCATGTTCTACCAAATGACGGAGACGAAAGTTAAGACACTAAATCATACATCAAATCGACACCCTCGTCGGATGACGTCATGTCCCCCCACCAATCATCAACGAAAGCCTCCACATCAAAATCCTGCACATCAAAATCCTGCACATCGTCCATGACCTGCTCCCACTCATCGGGCGACAATAAATCCTGCAAAAATGAAAGATCGTTACAGTCAGAGGGTTCGCTGCTTTGCATAGTTCCCGAATCAAGGCGCGTAGGACACTCCTCCTCCTCAAGGAGTTGAAGAAAGGATTCCGGGGGCGGGGTATCCACAGAGTCCAGCGAGTCACAAAAGGCTTGGATATAGTCCGTCACAGGCATGGATGTCCGACAATCCGTCACAGGCATGGATGTCCGACAATCCGTCAGGGGGATGGTTAACGTCATCAACTTCTCCATTCTCTTTTTCGCTCGAAAACGGGTTTGACGAATTCTGTTTTGCTCCCTCACCAGCTCGGGATAGGCCTCCCGATGACGGGCATAACGCTGCCTCTGTTGCTCCCTCAACTCCTCTCGACGACTCTCTCGATATCGTCGCTGTTTCTCCCTCACCTCCTCTCGACGGCTCTCTCGATATCGTCGCTGTTTCTCCCTCACCAGCTCCCGATGGACCTCCCGATATTGTCGCTGACGCTCCATGATCCGTTCTTGATTGGCTTTAAAGTACCGCCTGTTTTTCTCCCTTAGGCGCTGTCGATGTTTTTCTCTGTAACGCCTGTCTACCTCCAATATGCGCTCTCTCAGTGCTTTGCCCGGTAACGCTTTTGGTACTCCGACCGCTGGGATCGATGCGTTGCCTGGTAGCGCCTGTCGGCCGCCGCCCGCGGGGCTCTTGGGGCTGCTCGGCGGGTTGTCCGTTCGGGACTGTCATCATCGCTTTCGTGGTACTTGACGGGGGCTCTGCGGGGACGCAACTCTCTTTCGGTTGACGTCGGGAGCAGGGGTCGATGCGGTGGCTGGTAGCACGTGTCAGTTTCCGTCCGCCGGGCTCTTTGGAGGGCTGTCTGTTTGGGCTCGGCAGCGCTTTCTTGGCACTTGTAGGGGGCTCTGCGGGGACGCAATTCTCTTGCGGCACACATCGGGAGAGGGTGGCGGTGCTGGTGGAGGGGTGTCTGGCCGTTTGAATTGATAACGCCAATAGGAGCAGCAATAATCGAGCCCCTCGATAAACCAGTCGCAGGTGTGTTGAGGGTAGCAGAGGGGGTGGAAGCGGGCGGCTTGTGCTGCCCGGGTTGCCTGAGCTGCCTGTTTGAGCTGCTCCCTTTGCTTGAGCTTCTCCCCAAACTCTGTGACACTTGAGTCCAGCGACAACTCCTCATTGACTTTCTTTAAAATCGTCTCCACTTCCAAATCTACTTCAAATTCTTCGAACGTCTCCAACAACTCTTCATGAGCAACCTCCATTTTGAGATGACTCAGCCGGAGGTTCGATTTCTTTTATAGGGACTTATTCGTTCCCGTGATGCCCCATGGACCCTAACTAGAGAGGGGGGAGGGGGGTCCCCCCACCTCGTCCCACCCCTCCCTAGGGCGCCCCCTCTCAGGGGGGCGCCCTGTTTAGTGATTGGATCCTTCCCCCTCCCACGGGACATTTTGGTTCTCTATAAAAACAGAGCCCCGATCTCCAGCGAGTTCATCTGATCATGACCTCTCAGCCAGAAGAAGAAGCCGGCGCGGGGCCCAGCGGCCTCGCCCACCATGAGGTTTTAGCCATGCTAGGTCTCGAGACTTCAGACTCGGAAAAAGAAGACACAAATCTGTTATGTCCCGAGGAGATGGGAGACAACGAAGAAGATGATGACTTGTACAATGACCTCCTAGATCATTTGGAACGACAACATGCCTTTCAAACTCGCCTCCTTCAACAAAGTGGAGCAGGAGATTTGGATACCTCGATCGGAACCACTCATCTCCTTCAACAACGTGGGGCAGGAGGTTTGGATGAGGGAACGTTTGACTTTGAACTCCAACCCTTTGTCGATCGGACGAGTCGTCGAATGGGGGTGCGTGAACGTCATTTCAATACCCGGTTACGTCAAAGGGGGAACTTGATTCCAGATCAAAACATCACGGAAGCTCTCCAAGACGGTTTACGTCGAGCAGTGAATCAAGTGTTAACCACCACGCCTGACCTCGACGATCAAGATCGCCTTTACTTTACCATCGGATCCAATCGGCTCCATAACAATTTTCAGGGGTGGGGATTACGCGCGGGGGAATGGCGTGAAGGCAGAGACCGTGTGGCAGCCCTCTTCGATCGCTTGGCGCAAGCCCTCAACAGCAACGAACAATTTGAAATGGACGATTCGTTTCAAGTCTCCATTACGCAAGTTCATCATGCCCCTCAAGGCACCGGCAAACCCCGTCGTGGCAAACCTGGCCATCCTACCATGGACATGTTAACCAGGAACTCCAAATCGATCATCCGAATTAACAATAGAGATGAACTCTGTTGTGCTCGAGCCCTCGTCGTCGCCAAAGCTCGCGTGGACCCACACCCAAAATACAAAGCCATTCGACAAGGAAGACCTCTGCAGAGAACCCTAGCTCTGGCCCTCCATGACGACGCTCGCGTCCCTCCAGGTCCTTGCGGCTACGAGGCCTTGACCCAATTCAGTCAAGCCCCGTCCCTGGCCGGTTACCAGATCCTGTTGGTGGATGCCCATCGATCTTTTCACATCACGACCTTTGGAGCCCTTCAAGACAAACAATTGATCCTGTTGCATCACCAAGGCCATTACGATGTCATCACCAAGTTGCCTGGATTTTTCGGGTCCAGCTACGTCTGTGCCCATTGTTGGAAACCCTACAACACCGAGGGACATCATCGATGCCACAAGAAAAAGCAATGCGGGGCCTGTCGTCAAAAAGAGTGCCCTGACTTCCTTCATGCGTACCCTCGAGGCCAGAAAGCCACCCGACGGTGCCAACAATGTCATCGGGACTTTTTTGGAGACACCTGTTTCCAAATGCATCTCGTCAAGGATTCGACCGGCAAACCCGCCAGCAACCCCCAGTCCACCATCTGTTCTCAACGTCGTCGCTGTCCAGCCTGTCGTAAACAGAACGTCGGATTAGACCAGATTACAAAGCATCGATGCGGGTATATTGATTGTCCCTCCTGCCACGAGTACGTGGACGGGGAAACGCATCGTTGTTTTATTCAAACAGCCCCCAAACCTCAAGCCAACAAGAAGAAAAGAAAGAGGACCACAGAAACCGTCCCGGAGGACGAGGTGCCCCCTTTGCATGTATTTTTTGATATTGAAGCCATGCAACCCCAGGAAAAACACATCGCCAATCTCGTCGTGGCCGAAACCGAGGCCGACGAACGTCCCGTTCGGTTCGTAGGCGAGCATTGCATCCGAGATTTCCTAGAATGGTTGGATACCTTGACCCTCCACGATACCCGCCAAGTCAATGTCCTGGCTCATAACTTCCAAGGATATGATGGCTATTTTGTCATTCATCAATACTATGGCGACAACCGAATCGTCGAGCAGCTCCGGAACGGGTGTAAACTCTTGGAAGTGAAACACGATCGCCTTCGTTTCATCGATTCATTGAGTTTTTTCCAGATGCCACTCTCCGCCTTTCCCAAAACCTTTGGCTTGACCGAACTCTGCAAAGGGTACTTCCCACACAAGTTCAACCACCCCGACCACCAAACGTACGTGGGACCTGTCCCGGCCCTCGATTACTACATGCCTGAAACCCTGTCACCCCAAGACAGGCAAGCCTTGGAAACGTGGCATCAACAGCAACGCGACAAAGTATTTGACTTTCAACACGAATTGTTTGCTTACTGCCAATCGGATGTACGCCTCTTGAAACAAGGTTGTCTGACATTCAAACGCTTGTTTGAAACCCTGACGGGCTTCAACCCGTTTGAGCATATCACCATTGCTTCTGCCTGCAACCGGGATTTACGCATGAACCGGATGATCCCTAACAGCATCGCCAGTGAACCCGTCCGTGGTTGGCGCAACTCCATCAACCAATCCCGAGTCGCCATCGAATGGCTCACCTGGTCTGCCCAAGAAAATAACATTCAGCATGTCGGCAATGCCGGCGAAGTTCGCATCCCGACCATTGGCTTCGTCGACGGATACTGCCACGACACCCGGACCGTGTACGAATTTCAAGGGTGTTTCACCCATGGATGCCCGACGTGTTATCCAAACCGCCACGAACCCCATGTCCGCCATTTTGATCGGACCCTGCAAGATGTCTACGAGACCACCCAACAAAAGATCCAACGGCTCAAAGAGCTCGGGTACACGGTCGTTCAAATGTGGGAATGTGAATGGGCTCGTCTCAAAGACACCTCCTCGGATATCCGTACGTTTGTGGCCCAGCTTCAATTCACAGCACCCTTGAATCCCCGCGACGCGTTCTGCGGAGGGCGTACCAATGCCGTCAAGTTGTACCATCATGTCACCCCCACTCAAAAGATCCATTACATCGATGTCACCTCGTTGTACCCATGGGTCAACAAAACCTGTGTCTACCCTAAAGGGCATCCGACCTTCATCTCCACCCCGGGTCACACCGACATCCACCAGTACTTTGGACTCATCCAATGTCAAATCCTGCCTCCACGTGAACTGTACCATCCGGTCCTGCCTTACCGCCATGACGGCAAACTCCTGTTTCCCCTCTGTGCAACGTGTGTGGAAGAAGAGATGCCCAAAAGACTCTTAGAGAGAAGCTCGGAATGCGTGCACACTGACCAGCAACGTGTCCTGACGGGAACATGGTGCAGCCCGGAATTGGCCAAAGCCGTCGAGCTCGGGTACCAAGTCCAGTACATTTACGAGGTCTGGCATTTTGACGAGACCTGCCAGGGACTCTTCAAAGATTACGTCAACACCTGGTTGAAAATCAAACAAGAGGCTAGTGGGTGGCCTGAGGAGAACATGACTGAACAAGACAAACAAACTTATATAGACAACTATTTCCAACAGGAAGGCATCCGGTTGGAGTACGACAAAATAGAGAAGAACCCGGGGCTCCGCACCCTCGCCAAAATGATGTTGAAT
Source organism: Siderastrea radians (assembly GCA_964017195.1). NCBI lineage: Eukaryota > Metazoa > Cnidaria > Anthozoa > Scleractinia > Rhizangiidae > Siderastrea > Siderastrea radians. The sequence continues at coordinate 66,801,738 of OZ024888.1, read as the reverse complement.
TCCATGTGGGGCAAGTTTGGCCAACGCCTTAACAAAACCCAAGTCAAAGAATTTAATGACCCTCAAGCCTTCCATCGTTTCTTGGATACCTGTACTTTGGACGTACGACACGTCTCCGTCATCAATGACGACATGGTGGAGGTCCATTATCAGTACCAGGACGAAGACATCCCCGTGTCACCCAACCTGAACATCTTCGTGGCCTGTTTCACCACCTGTTGGGCTCGACTTCGCCTCTATGCCGCCCTCGAACCATTGAGGGACCGGGTGCTGTATTACAACACGGACTCCATCATCTTCCTGCAAGACGAGGATCAAGCCAACCCGGTCTTGGGTGATTACCTTGGCGACTTCACGAGCGAATTGGACAACGACGATTTTATTGTGGAATTCGTGTCCGCGGGTCCCAAGAACTATGGCTACCAAACTAAACTGGGTCACGTCGAGTGCAAAGTGCGGGGTTTCCGCCTCAACAGTGAAGGCAAGAGCCAGTTGAACTATAACGTCATGCGACAGAACGTCCTCGACGAAATCCAGAAACCCCTCCTGAAACCACGCCAAACCCAAGTCATCAAAACCCACCAGATCGTGCGGGATCCCAAAACCTATGAACTGTACACCTTTCCGGATTACAAACGGTACCAGTTGGTGTACGATAAGAGAGTCGTGGATCCTGTTACGTTCCAGACTTTTCCTTATGGATACCGATGACATGCTTTCCTAAAAGGGCCCCCACGTTTTGCTGAAAAGAAATCCAAGTCACGCTCCAGACATACCCCCTACGGATACCAAGGAGAGACGACTTCATCACGTGACTCCTTTCCTATGAGTATGCCAAGTCCTACTGATCTGGCTTCCACCACATTTGCAATACTCCACCAGTTCTTGTTGGAAGTTAAAGACCTTCTGGGAGAACTCCTCATCATGGAATAAGAACACTCAACTCATCATGGAATGGGAACACTCATATTAAAAATGGAACCTCTCATCAAACAATGGAATAAGGGAACACTCATTAAACTAAAAGGAATACTCGTATTATCAAAATGACTCGTGGCAGGAGGGACAATCGATATAGTGGCATTAATGTTTTGCAATAGGAACTAAATGGAACACTCATCAAAAATGGAACACTCATATTATCAAAAGGAACACTCATCAAAAATGGAACACTCATATTATCAAAAATAGAACTCATTAAATAGATCAAAATGGAACACTCATATTATCAAAATGGAACTCATTAAATAGGAACACTCAAATTATCGCCCTCTCGTGTACCTATAATTTTTACGGTGTAAAGTTTGAGGACCCTCAAAGGTTTGCATCTTCTTGGCTGTCTGCTGAACAAGCTGAAAAGGAACACTCATCAAAATGGAACACTCATATTATCAAAAGGAACACTCATCAAAATGGAACACTCATATTATCAATTGGGCATCTCTTCTTCCACACAACGGGCACACTCGGGTACCAAGTCCACGGTATCATAGTACAAGACACGCGTCCTTAAAGGTTTGCATCTTCTTGACTGTCGGCTGAACAAGCTGAAAAGGAACACTCATCAAAATGGAACACTCATATTAAAAATAAGGAACACTCATAAACACCCTAACAGGAACACCCGGCTTGGGAGTC